>OX578149.1:54705482-54727982 GCA_951213105.1 Amaurobius ferox
TCAGTGTTATTAATTGATTTTATGGAAGAAACTAGAAGAATTATGTTGTGTTCCACACATAAATTTTCCTACGGATAAGCAAATTTCGATATTGTGGGAAAACATTAGCGCAAATTAAACCTTTCTTAAAAATATGGATTTAAAAATCAACAATATTTTAATTAGATTAATTAAATTAAGCATAGCATTTCTTTATATCACTTGATTCTTTCTAACGATATCGCTCTGTCTGTGGAAAATTAATTTTTTTAGTATATCAAGAATGGTTCGTGGTAACTCATAAACAGTAATGCCCATGAATTTCTACTTAAGAGTACTTATAAAACATTAATTATTTTTGATGACAGCGAACATATATATTTTTATTATTATTTTTACATTTTAGATCAGTAACCTGCAATATTAACTTTTAAATAAAATGCTACATATAAAAAGGCTATTTCTTTAAAAGAAAACATTAAAATATTTAGGCTTATAATGTTCTTTCGTTTTTCTAATAAAAGTGTTCGGAAAACTGAAGGCCTGTGCTCTTTCATCGTACTGAATTTCATTTGGATATCTATATTTGTTTGACAGACATGCACACGTACAGACAGGCGTACCGACGTCATTGAAATAATGGGTTATTCGTATTCAGGGATCTTCAAGTGCAAACACACCAAACTCAGATAATCCTATTTTTGATCTATCACCATATTATCCCTTGGCATATAGTATGCATTGTAGAAAAAATAAAAATCAGATACACTGTAAAAACAGGTGGTTCATCTCCCGTGAATATTGAAAAAAAATCGTATTGTTAAAATACAAAAAAAAAATTATCCTTCGGTTGATGACTGTCAGCTTTCAAAGAGGACTGGAAAGGATTATTTTTACGTCCTATTTTTAACCATACCTGGTTTTTTTTTTATCAGAACCTGAAGTTTAAAGGTATTTTGCGATCTACTACAAGTGAACATGATATATTAATTTATAATATATATATTTATTTACATATTTATATACAATATATTTTTAAGCACATTTATTCCTAGAGAAGTTACAGCATTTTTCGATTTTCGTTTATCTACATGTTTAAAATTCCGGATCGAGACTGGGAAAGTGTGTATCGTTAAATAAATAATTTATCCTTCGACCGATGACTAGCAGCTCTCGGAGAGGGCTAGCATGGATTATTTTTACGTACTAATTTAAACCATACCTGGGCTTTTCTTATCAGAACTTGCAGTTTAAAGGTATATTGCGATCTGCTACAAGTGAACATGGTATATTAATCTATAATATATATATTTATTTGCACACAATATATTTTTAAGCACATTCATTCCCAGAGAAATTAATTTTTCAATTTTTGTTTATCTACACGTTTAAAATTCCGGATCGCGAGGGGAAAATTTGCAGTGTTAAGTAAACAATTTATTCTTCGATCGATGACTAGCAGTTCTCAGAGGAGACTGGATTGGATTATTTTTACGCCCTATTTTTAACTCTATAATGTCTACTGCAAGTAAACATGATATATTAATTCAATATTTATTTATACATTAAAATACGATATATTTATTTTGAAGCTCATGTATTCTTAGAGATATTACTAAATTTTTAAATTTTCATTCACCTTCCGCCCTCAAATTCCGTATCGAGAAGTATTCCTCCAAATTTCCCCAAACCTTTCCAGTTTTTTCATCTTCTTTGCATCATCACTCAATAAATAAATCAAAACAAAACTTCGGCCCAACCTCTTCCAAACAAGCCAGGAAGAAGTAAATAAATGAAAATAAAAAGACCTCGCTCGTTTAAATGTGCCTGACCTAGTTTTGGTTTTACAGCGAGCACTGACCCTCGAACTTCACAGCCACGCCTCACCCCCTTACTCGAACGCTGATGCTGAGAGAGAGGTTCGGAAAACATTGAAGACAGAGATTTCGGATAAACCAGTATTACGTGGTCGGAGAGCTAGGGAAAGTGCTCGTAAGAATAGTCTCAGGAAAGGGTTTTACTCCTTTATGCATCAGAAGTTTCTTTCAGCTTGTGGTAGAGTTTTTAGCAAAGTCCTTAATCACTCAAATACCTTTGTAAGGAAAGTGCATGAGTGTACACATTATGTCTGTCAATAGTGAAGTGGCTATGCCTGATAAAATAAAAGGATTTCCCTTAACGGAGAGTATAAAACGTTAAGATATCGGACTCGGCAGCAAAGCGAGATAGATGTAAAAAAGCAATTACAAAGTTGTAGTGGATTACTTAATTAGTAGGAATCAATAACAGGAACGCACAAAACGTGTAGAAGGAAGGCAATTACTGCTTATCAAAAAGTCTTATCATCAGGATTGTAACATGGTAACATCTCCAATGTTTTTCAATGTATGCGGTCCTATTCTTTAACGAATTCTAATACGGTTTTGCTGAGGGAGCGCATTTTGAACATTAGATTGTAACATTAGACTGTACATTAGATTCCTGTGCATATAAGTATTTATTTTAGCATCCCTGAATGAGACAGCCATTCGCAAATAACTCTGTGTGTCAAATAAATGTTTTCTGAATCAGGCACGTAACAATACTTAAGCCCTTTACTGTTGATTCCCACTCATTGGGAAATGTCCTACAACTTTATAATTGGATTTTTTTCGTTTATATTGCTTTGCCGAGTTCATTCTCCTATATTTATTTTTAATTTTCCGTCAACGGTGCTGCAATCACTTTTATTCGATTCGCCATGGCCACTTTACTACAGATAGACTTGTACACACACGGAACTTTCTTTATAAAGTTATTAGGGTGCTTAACCTTTTGGTTACGGGTGGGACAGCACGCAGCAGGTGCAATGTTTCTGTCGCCGATGCCCATGGACGCCAATGCCTGCAAAGGGGGATCGAACTGTTTGGGATAAGCTATGTCAAATACCTGTCTTTTTGAGAGGTTTTTCGTTTGGGATTGAAGCTGTCCCACCCGTAAGCAAAAGGTTAAGAACTTTTCTAAACACACTGTATACCGAAACACTTCCGCATTACATATTTAACATACTACCCTCCTTCCTTGACTTCAATTCCTATATACAATGTCTGTAAATATATCCCAATGTCTTTTTGAGAGAATCATAGGTTGTAATATAGTACGAGCACGCCCGGGATCAGAGTGAGTTAGCATCGCGATCAACAGGTTGATTAGTGCTAGTTAGCAAGCAGAGCATCGACTGATAATACGACTTGGGAAAGAGTTTACCTGGCCCCCCGCATTCCGGCTTGTCGCAGTGATTGGCGAGATGCCAAACGTCGCATTTGGCGAGATCCTACTGTAACACACTATTTGTCTGGATTTTTTGTCAAGATGGTTCTCAAATTTATTTAAATATCCAGAGTCTGAAATTTCCATACTTACAGAATAGCGTAATTTAAATTATTACTTTATCGTAATTCAACTTATTTCTATGCACTACTCATAGGAATGGCCATCATGATATGCTTTCGAAATCCAATACCCAAAACCCGCATTTCGAATTTAAACATTTTTGAAAGTGAAAACCATGAAGTTAAAGAGAAGGCGACAAAACTTAAAAGCTTAAAAATACTGTAATACTTTGAGAATTATATCTAGGTGGCGCTAGTGTTAGTAAAGGCCTTATTCCTAAAATAGTCAAAACGTGTTCAGGAGATCTTCAAACATATACATATATTGGCATCAAAATCTCGAAACGAAAATTTCATGAAAACAATACTTTCTCCATACTATATTACTTAGTATAAAGTAAAACTCATCTAACGTTATTAAACACTCACATAAGATATTTGAAATGCAGATAGGTGTTCTCTAAAATGCATCAGTGCTCAAAGGCAGTATTTTTTACAATACTTGCTGTAAAGCTAACTTGACACTACAAAGGTTTTGGAAAAATTATTAGCATACGCTAATTAATATAGTTCATCGGGTAAATTCTATTTATAATTAAAAAATAAAATTATTTTGTAACACCAACGGTTTGAATTCAAATCATTTCTTATATAAATATTCAAAATTGTACCAATATTTTCCCATATTTGAATAAAAAAAATATTCTAAATTGATATTCAAAAGAAATTCTGTTGCTATGGTAACCAACTAGTCAATGTGCGTATGAAGATTAAACTGGGTGATTAGCCAGTCATGGCGTGCACAATGTATTCAAGTTAACTTTGTCACGAATACAGTGATTTGTGTGCTGTTGTAAAAAAATAATGTTAATACTCAAATACACTCAATTGTGTGCACCTGTATCAAATTTGCGTTACACACTTCGTGCCGCCATCTTTGAATGTAATAAAACTGGAACAAATTTTGATTTTAAAATTCATTTCATACAAATTTAACAGATATCAGAAACTTTAACAGATATCAGCGTTACACACTTCGTGCCATCTTTGAATGCAATAAATCTGGAACAAATTTTGATTTTAAAATTCATTTCATACAAATTTAACATATATCAGAAAATATTAAATGTAATTTCAACGATTCGTTTTTATTTCTTTTTACAACTTTAGAAGCAGGTATAGCGTTCTTAACATTTTATGAGCTAATAATCTACTTCAGCTACGGTTGCAATTCAAAAAAGGACAAAATTAAAATTTATCCTGTATGTTTGAGTTTCGCAAATTAATAATAAAGTAATAATAAATTCTGTATTCTAAAGTAATATTAAATTCTGTAATTTTTAAACGTTAAATCGTGTAACGTTTAAAAATCAACAAGATAGGTTGCTACAAAAAGTTCCAACTGTGGAACACATTTATATATACTTGCGACAAAACTAACTAGGATGTTGAGAGGTATAATAAAACAATAAACTTCAGCACACTTATATAATCCGTGTATTAAACACTATTAATAACTAAAAGCTAACATTTTACCGTGATAAAACAATGTTTTAAGTTCAAATCAACCGAGGATGTAATTAACATTCGAAAGTAGTTTCGTAGATTTTGATATTTCAATAAAAATGTATTTTAAATGATCATTCAAAAGAGATTTATGGTACGGATGCAAAGAATTAGGCTGTCCCATTCAGAACTTTGTAAAAAACCTTGCTGCCCCAACCGGAAATCGAACCTTAGATCTCCGAACTGGCCAGCCGATATTCAACCGTTGAGCCACTGGGACGAAATTGCAAGCTCTTATCGTCTAAGTGAACTCTGCATTCTCCACCCTCTAATGTCAGATTGGCAGGCAACTGACAATCTGACTGACCACCTCCTGCTATTTTTACCTCAGGTTAGCCGCCTGCTACTACTATTTTTACCCAGGTTAGTATCCTGCGTGGTCGTTATCCTCTCAATTTTGAAATCGGCGCTCAATCTTGTAAAGTCCACTGAATCCGTACTAGTCGTACAAGGGTCACTTTCAGACCTCCGACATATTTGCTCTAACCTACAGGGTTGATTTGCTCGGACACCATTGTAAAGAATTTTGCTGCCCCAACCGGGAATCGAACCCTGGATTTCCGAACTGGCCAGCCGACGCTCTACCGTTGAGCAACTGGGACGATTCTGCAACTTTTACCACAGATCTTCGTATACTGACCAGCGGTCGTTCTCCCAATTGAACTACTGGATGGTAATTGCAAGCTCTTGTCGAGGTAAAGAAAGTGTCCATAATCCTTTGAAAAAGAATAAAAAGAAAACGCACTCGGTAACAAAGCGAGATAGTCAAGAAAAGGTTATTAATAAAAGTTGTAGGGTATTGTATGGATAGTAGGAATAGATAATAAGACTGCTGCAAAAGGCATTTATTTGACACGAAAATGTTATTGGCGAAATACTATCCTAATCAGGAATGATACAATGAACTGGCATTTAAAGGAACAAAATCTAGTGTAGTGCATGTATAAGATGTCCTCCGCCAGAAAAAATGCTTGCAAATTTGAATTTCAGAAAAATTATTACCGGAAAATTTGACAAACATTGAAGTTGTCATCACGTTGTAAGCTCCATTAATATAGCATTTTGATAGGCAATTATTACCTTCCGTATTCGTGTTTCTGTATTCACGAATACTTCCGTATTCCGTATTCGTGACAATGCTCTACAACGTAATTGATTTTTTCATCTATCTTGCTTTGTTGCCGAGTTCGTTATCCTAACTCTTTAAATACTTAGCTAGAGGCGCTGTAATTACTATTTTTCGATTGGGCTTTATCACTTTACTGTAGATTGACCTAAGATGTGCACTCATGAGCCTTTCCTTGCAAAGTTATTAGGGGCACTTAAAAACTTTCCTAGAAATATTGTAGAAATCATCTATAGAACAAAGAAATCATAGAAATCATCTACAGTAGAAATCATAATATACGCATAATGGACGTATAACGGCAAAACTAAATAAATGGTTTATCCAGTTAATGAAATTTAGAAATATAGAGTTTTATAGAAAATTTTTACTATTTTTCCAACAGTGAATACTGCTAGAATTTAAATACACTTTCATCAATCTCAGTAGGTTTCAAATCTGGAATCAAGGACAAAGAAGGCTATCAACTAGACTAATTCACGCAATTTAGTCACTCAAACCTGTAAATTCACTTAACATTCCATCTTCCCAATACCACATTCTGTCAACTTTACATGATGAAATTAATCAAGCTGTGTAATTCGATTTCCCGAAACTAAAGTAATAAAATCTTTCTCAAGGAAACTCGGCTGAATCTCGCTCGCTAAGGCATCACCCTAAAGACTGGAGAAATTAAAACTGACAGCTTCTAAACGATCTTGGGTCCCTGATTAATGTCGTATCATTTTCTTTCCATCAATTTCGTATACATCATCTTACGTGTTAAAGATCAAGGCCCAGCTTGTATCGCACCCTAGAACAACAGATTGCAATGAGAACCCTTTGCGAAACGTCATAATTATTATTTTTGTGTAAAAAATTGCGCTGTCTGATCTGAAGCCGCACAACCTACCTTCCTCTCAGGTCGCAGGTTGATACAGTTTCGCAAGATGATCGTTTAGAGGGCAAAGAACTGTGCAAGAAAACTTATTATCCCCGGTACCAAACATGACGGCTGTTAGTTGGTAGCTTAGCCTGTTTGTTTCAATTGTTAGAACAAACTTTTAATATACTATTTCTCTTTTCACAAATGAATACCATTTATGAAAACAAACTTTTAATATACTATTTCTCTTTTCACAAATGAATACCATTTATGAAAACAAACTTTTAATATACTATTTCTCTTTTCACAAATGAATACCATTTATGAAAACAAACTTTTAATATACTATTTCTCTTTTCACAAATGAATACCATTTATGAAAACAAACTTTTAATATACTATTTCTCTTTTCACAAATGAATACCATTTATGAAAACAAACTTTTAATATACTATTTCTCTTTTCACAAATGAATACCATTTATGAAAACAAACTTTTAATATACTATTTCTCTTTTCACAAATGAATACCATTTATGAAAACAAACTTTTAATATACTATTTCTCTTTTCACAAATGAATACCATTTATGAAAACAAACTTTTAATATACTATTTCTCTTTTCACAAATGAATACCATTTATGAAAACAAACTTTTAATATACTATTTCTCTTTTCACAAATGAATACCATTTATGAAAACAAACTTTTAATATACTATTTCTCTTTTCACAAATGAATACCATTTATGAAAACAAACTTTTAATATACTATTTCTCTTTTCACAAATGAATACCATTTATGAAAACAAACTTTTAATATACTATTTCTCTTTTCACAAATGAATACCATTTATGAAAACAAACTTTTAATATACTATTTCTCTTTTCACAAATGAATACCATTTATGAAAACAAACTTTTAATATACTATTTCTCTTTTCACAAATGAATACCATTTATGAAAACAAACTTTTAATATACTATTTCTCTTTTCACAAATGAATACCATTTATGAAAACAAACTTTTAATATACTATTTCTCTTTTCACAAATGAATACCATTTATGAAAACAAACTTTTAATATACTATTTCTCTTTTCACAAATGAATACCATTTATGAAAACAAACTTTTAATATACTATTTCTCTTTTCACAAATGAATACCATTTATGAAAACAAACTTTTAATATACTATTTCTCTTTTCACAAATGAATACCATTTATGAAAACAAACTTTTAATATACTATTTCTCTTTTCACAAATGAATACCATTTATGAAAACAAACTTTTAATATACTATTTCTCTTTTCACAAATGAATACCATTTATGAAAACAAACATTTAATATACTATTTCTCTTTTCACAAATGAATACCATTTATGAAAACAAACTTTTAATATACTATTTCTCTTTTCACAAATGAATACCATTTATGAAAACAAACTTTTAATATACTATTTCTCTTTTCACAAATGAATACCATTTATGAAAACAAACTTTTAATATACTATTTCTCTTTTCACAAATGAATACCATTTATGAAAACAAACTTTTAATATACTATTTCTCTTTTTACAAATGAGTACCATTTGCTACAACAAATTCGTAATATACTAGGTTCTCTTTTTACAACTTAGTACCATTTGTTAGAACAAACTTTTAATATACTATTTCTATTTTTACAAATAAGTTCCATTTGCTAGAGATAGTAATTTCAGCAAAAATCAATTTATTAGGTAAATGTCACTCGATGCAGATAACGTCATTTTACTAGCCATGTCAGTTGTATCAATGAAAAAAAAAATTTACTTCCGATGTTAGTCATGATAGTATGTATGTATGTCATTTATAAATAATTTTCTGATAATTATTAATTTAAATGCATATTTAAAGTTTATTGTGCCATCATTTATTTAAATCTTTTATATTTGTATATGCACCATACACTTAGCATTTTATTTTATAAAAATAATTGACGTATCAAATTGCGTATATATATATATATATATATATATATATATATATATATATATATATTACGACGTTCGTTATAACGAATGTTCGTAAATCGAGCTTGTACATTAATATATATATATATATATATATATATATATATATATATATATATATATATATATTTATATATATATATATATATTAATATCATATATATTAATATATATTATCTACCTGTACATTAATATAAAGAGGTTTTAAACATTGACTAAGCTTAGAAAATAAATATTTCGTATTGCATAATAAATTATAAGTACTTAGGATTCCATGCTGGAGTATTTTTTCTTTCTACATATTTCTGGATAAAAGGCTTTCATAATTCTGAAATTTAATTTGAAGTAAACCCCATGGAGGAGCTTATCCATTTCGTGTGATTTTGATCATTTTTGTTCTATGTTTATAATAATTTAATTATATCATTAACTGCAGAAAAACCGTGTGGTTATGAATAAAAAACCTGTCTCAGTTTTAAAACATCGCTGCACATTTCATTCATAAAATTTTGCGTTTACAACTTTGACATCTATCTAAGCTATTGTCATGAAGGAAACTGGAGAAAGTGCAGCGGAAAATGAAGTCTTGAGTTTATATTTAGCTTCGCAGAGTGATGATGGAAATGCAAGAGATCTGCTGAAGCAAACAAACAACTCCGCTTGCCAGCATACGTAACCTAGTGATTCTTCTTCATTAAAGATTCTCAGTCACAGACATCGGCAGCCAGTCGGCATACTTTCTGCAGAAGACATTTTTTCGGAGGTAGATAAGGAAAGAATGAATTTCATTTAATTTTAAATAATAATTGTAATTACTAGGAAAAAATTTAATGTGGAAAATGCTTCAAAATTTCATCAAGTATACCCTGTAAAGTTTCATTTTTATTTTTGTTTTATCTCAATGGCAATTTAGGTTTATGGGGGTATAACTATACCTGGGCAAAATATAGTTCCAATGTACTCAGTCACAGACGTTATTTCATAAAATGTTGCAAAATTTCATCATTTTATCTATACCCTGTAAAGCTTTATTTTTATATTTTTAGTTTTATCACAATGCCAATTTACGTTTATGGGGTACAACTATACCTGAGCAAAATATAATCTCAAATCACTCAGTCCCAGACGTTAAGAGTGAAATGAAATAATGAGACATTTCTATCAGCAGCAAGTTAACTAAATAACGTTAATCGAAATGCAGGAAGATGAAATTCTACTTCTGTCTGATTACTTTGTACACACGAAGGCTACATTGACAGGGCTGTACGTAGATCTGGGTTCCGTACCATCTCACCTAATTTGCAATTGGATGTTGAATTTCGTACTTCTGCAACCTTAGGCAATAATTGTGGTGTAGCTGAAAGTGATGATTTGCGGATAATAACCTTAATTTTTAATAAAAACTCATTAGCTTCCTTTAGGAAAAAATATTTACAACCATAATCTCACTCCCAATACCTCCATTTGAGATTTTTACATCAAAGCTTTTCGTGGATGAGAACATTTTGCGAAGTATTGACAGGTTTTCTGTGCTGGGTTTATATGGTTTTCTGTGGTGAAGTTGTTGGTTTATATGGTTTTCAGTGGTGAAGTTGTTGGTTTATATGATTTTCAGCAATTTGTTTATATGGTTTTCAGAAGCAAGGCAAGGTAGACAGTGTCTACTCATATAATTTACGATCCAGTAAATTTTATTTTAATTATATTTTTGTTACCAAGCCCCTTGACCTAAAAATTTTTAGGTCAAGCCCAAAAAATCCCGCTGCCTATAAAGCAATGAGACTACCCTCAATACTTTATGATAGCCTCCCCCAAATTCAAAGCCTTGACTTTTAATTACATATTATTCGAAGTTAATGTATAAAATATTTGCTGTGTAAATTAACGAGGGGCATTGATGTGTATCAAACGCCAGACTTTACCTCACTTAGTCTGAAAGGGAGACTTGTTCTTGCCCCGACGAACGCCTGATGCTCGTACGCGTTGGGATGTTATTCAGGTGAGATATCAGGTATGTCTCTATATGCGTGACAAGATTTTGCATTGGAAATGGAATTTAAAGAAAATGATCAGGCAACTTCTATCATTCAAATGTAAGTTGCCCGGGTAGACGTGTCTAAGCTGCGATATTTCTTGGACAAATGAAGTTTCACCCCTCGCCCCACCCCTACACACAAAGGGATTTTTTCTTTTGTCTGAATTGCTTCGTTTCGGCAAAAATAGTGTTTATTGGTTGAAGGGTCTAGAAAATAACTTAGTAAATTTGATGTAAAACATCGTTGGTATTTTGGCATTTTTGATGTGCTTGGAATTTTTCTATGCGAGTTTTAAATTTTAAAAGGAAAAATGCAAAGACTGGTAAGTGGTATATTTATTTTGCTTCATTTTTATATGCAAGTTAAAATAAAATTTCCCGTGTATTGTGTTTTCCCGCATATAAAGTTTTTGAATAGGTTCTTCCATTGTATAAACAAAATTGCAAATTATCATTAATTTATGTTCATTGTAATTCAGATATTGTATTTTATTTTATTTGTAACCTTATTAAAATGTTCAGCATGGAACCTAATTTCGGTCCCTAGTTTTATGTATACCCAAATTACTTCATCACACTTCGCCACTGATGGCTTTTCTACAGTGTAAGATGGATATGAAGCATTTTTTCTTAAAGTCCTCAACATAAAGCAGTTTTTCCTTTTCAATATACCCACATCCTAACAAAATTAGAAACAGTGGCAAGCACAATATACATTAAAATAGAGCTGAATTAAGAATTTGAGAATTTTAGAGTCAATTACATTTTGGGATTGCCTAATATTAAATTAACCTATTAACAGACCACTTAATTACAAATACGAAAATTGTAGAAACAATTATGTCAAAGAAGAAACATCAAAATAATTTTTATTTATAAACACTTTTTAGAAACTGGCGATTGAAACTTAGTTAAAATTAATATATTTTACTTTAATCAATTTTACGCGGCTGGTTTCTTTGAAAATAATAAAAATAATAAAACGAAATATGAAAAATTTAATTTAAATAAATGAAACTAATGATGTTTTTTTATTTATTTTTCTATGTTTTACAAAATATCTAAAAAAAAATAATAACATTACATAAAAAAACAATAATAATGATAAAAAGATTAAAAAGCGAATAAAACTCATTGAGCGAATTATTTTTAAACAAGACATTTACTTTATTTCTTTGTAATTATATCATTCTATTATTTCATATTTTTTTTCATTAGTTTGCTTTGAATGACTATTACTGAGAGATAAGCAATTTAAGCGGTTTTTTGTTTGTTTTTTAATACATTCTTATTTATTTTTTCATAACATCACTCATATATCCTTTTACAATTCATTTAATCTTAGATAACCTGCTTTCACGAGTAATTACCACTATTTTAATTTTAAATAAATTTCTTGGAAGTCCAAAATTTACGGGTCTCCGCTTATACTTAGGCCCATTGGGTAATCTATCCTCTTTCTGTAAAAATAAACCATAAACGAAGTTATGCAGCGAATTTTTTTTTTTTATCACGCAAATTTATTCATCAACAGAACATTTAAATTTTCCATTTAATTAAGCTTCTTGCAGGCCCCAAATTCATAGGCCCCCACCCACTTTGGCACATTGTGTTAAATCAAAGTCCTCTTTCTGTAAAGAGAAATCTTAAAGAGTTGTGCTGCCAATAAATTTTATATCACGTCAGATTTATTCATCGCCAGAAAATTTAAATAAGTCCATCACCCTTTGACACACCGTACCGAGTCCAGTGGTCGATCGTTTGGCGACTCGTTACCTGTTCCTAACTGCAATCCTACCTGGTGCGGGGATAGGTGTTTTCCCACGGGGCGGGCGGCCGCGTGAGTCGCGCCAGGTGACCCGTGGCGACCCGGAAAGAGGCAGACCGCGGGGTGACCGTCGCACGGGAAGCAGCAGACGATCGAACGAACCAACCAACCCCTTTAGACAGATGGAAACCCCCCTTACCTGTAATCGGTTCCGCCGAGGATGAGAGGGCGAATCTGTTTGCAAATTAGATACTGAAGAGATAGGAGAGCGCTGAACCCGAAGTGAGTGGGCTGAAGTTGGGGCTCTCTTTTTATGGTAATTGAGTTAAATTACTTGAAAGTATAGTGATAAAGATTTTTGATAATAAAATGATAATTTTTATGAGCGTAATGGAATTTTGGGATGAAGACTCGTTTTAAAATGTTGCAGTCTTCCAAATTATTATTACTGTTCCTTCATAGTATAATGTATAGGGAAAAGCACGTTTTGGACATCCCTGCGCTAGAATCGAACGTTTATGAGTTGATGTCTGTGTATGTATATTAAAGTGTGTCTGAGATGGTGTCTGTGTATGTATGTTAAAGTGTGTGTATGTATGTTAAAGTGTGTGTGTGTATGTATGTTAAAGTGTGTGTGTGGATGGATGCAATATATCAAGAACAAATAAAGTGTTTCAAAAATAATTGGGTACGATTATTACAATCCGTGAATACCGCAACCCTATTGATTTTAAATGCACTCGCAAAAACCTCCCTCACCCCAATTTTTGAACGAACTTTTAAATTCATTAAAAAATAAGGATTTTAATGATAAATCAATAATGATTTCAGACGTAATTGAATGATACAAACTTTAGTATGTCAACGGGAACCGCTTACGAGATATTGCCCTATTTTTGAATTATTATTTTAAAAATCATTATAAAACCAGGGCTTTTAATACTGTTAAATATACAATAATTTCATTTATAATTTTTCATTAGAAAATGAAAGATACAGGCTTTAGAAAGCTAGTAAGTATCAAAGCCAGTATGAATCGTTCTCGTGCTAATGCAAGTTTTACAAATAAATTTATCCAAAATTTGCATAAAATTTAAAAAGTAGTAAATATTATCAAATACGATCACTTTCTATATGCAATATTAAACAAAAAATGTATTAATATTATTTTCGTGGATGGATCCATTTTACTCCATTCATGAGATTTCAAACTAGTCTTTTTTTTTCTTTTTAAATTAAAAAATCAGTGTCAGCAAACATACGCCAAATTTTCCGATTACAAAATAAAACTGTTTAGAAGTTACAGATCCGATGCAATTAAGAAAAAATATTCATTTTTTTATTAATTTTTGCGATATAAAGAAACAACCTAAATATAAATATCAAGATTAATATATAATTGAATAACGAAATGAACATAAAAAATCAATCGAAAAATGAATGTGAAAATTAATAACGAAACGACCCTATCAATGAATATAAATAACAAAGAAGCGCGCATCAGTCTAGAAAAGTCAATTGACGTTCTGCCTGCATCAGATTTTTATAGTATTAGCAACGTAAAAATACGCCCATGTTTTGATATTTTCCATTCGTACAGAAGCCACAACACAGGCAGCTGCCACCCAACTTCCTGATCCTCAACTCTTCCGGACACTGCCATTGTCTTTCAGGAGCTACAGAGGTGGCAAGCAGCTGACAAAATGAGAAGTCTCTGAAACAAAGGGCCTTTAAGCGCCGACAGCAAGCGACTAGCAAAGTGGTTTACTCGTAATTAAGATATCCACGGTATGACACTGGAGCGTGTTATTATCAAAGCGTGCTGATGCTGGAACAATATACTAAGACAAATAATGAGTTGCAATAGTGATTAGAATTTTAGAAAGTGTACTTTTAAAGTGACAGCGGATTAAGAGGTGCCTGGATAACTCTGTTAGCAGAACAGAGGGCCGTTTTTGACGATAGGCAAAGTAGGCAAATGCTGGAAGCCCACGAAGCTCTGAGGGCTCAAAGTTAATGGAACTGGGGGGTCATATTCCGTGCTCTATGTACCTTTTTTTACTTTTAAAGTTTCATAGAGGGGGAGGATTAGAATTTACTTTTATCTAGAGGTCCCGGCAATGGATAAGTCGAATCTTCGTTAGAACTCTTGTCTCGATAGTTATATGTTTTAAAGCTACTTCGGTGCAAGATTTTTTACGGGCGACAAAACTATAGCCGTCTTGTCTGGTACTTGAAATAAAAAATGCGTAAAATAGAAGACAGAAAAATCTGACTAAAATAGAAAACAAAAATCTGGTATACGAATTCATTTAGGATGAAAATCCTAGCCATAAAATTAAGATAAAGAGAATGTAAAGTGTTCACGCAACTTGGATAGCTCTGTTGGTAAACTCGTATGTTGATATCAAATCGAGCAAGATTGCATACTGGTGACCGAGCGATATTACTCATCTTGGTATTAAAAATAATATTTTGCAAGATAAATTTGACGAATAAAGATGAAAAAACTCACATGAATTCATAAATATCAAGAATCCTAGTCTGACGATCAAGATGGAAAGAATATGATACTTTTTGCAGGCTGACATTGTGAAGTCAAAGCCTCGTTTAAACGCTCTAATATATTATCCCGTTTCGTTGCAATTATGCTAAGAAAGAATTTTACTGATGATTATCTTAGTTTGGCGGCAATTGGTAAAGTTGACCAATCATTTGGATTTTACACCTCTGAGCTAACCAAAGGGTTCAGGTTTACAGTTCGTACTGGTGAATAACATTTAAATTACATTACATGAAGAAATATCTTTAATGGTCTGTTAGAAAGTACTTTTAATATTTCGTATAGATTAAGCAACTATCTTCCTTGTTCAGAGACTGTACACATTATATCTATTTCCGTTTACCCACATCATACAGATACACTCTGGGAAGCTGAGGTGGGAAACTAATGGTTGGTCAGAACCAAAATGTTATCCCTCTGATATGATCACTTCACATCTGAGACCGACGGTCTTAACCAATCGATCACTCCCATCGGGATCCATTAAAATCACTCCACAACTAAACTAAGAGTAATTGGTCTGAGATGCTCTTCGAGTTATCTCTAAAACAGAGACTAACCAGTTCGTTTGGTCACTCCCTCTGGACCCATTAAAACCGATTCGCATCTAAAGTATGAGCAACTGATTTCAGATACTCTCCAAGTTGTTTCCCGAAACTTAAAGTACCTGTATAATCATACTTTTGCAGGGACAACTTTGAGACAGTTATGAGCGATGAGGGAAACTGAAATCTGTATCAATTTCCTTTAAAGATTATGTGCCCAAATCTGTTGCATGGATTATGAATAAACAGTGAGTCAAATATGAATAAACAGTTGAGTGTGCACGTTTTGCTTGCGCGGTTAGTACGCAACATCTCATATGTGGTCCCACGAATAATATTTAGCTGAGGTAATATAATTATTAAAAGCGTTAATTAAAAATGTCAACAATGCACTGAAATTAAGTACAAAACTAAAACATACAACTTGTCTCGACTGGAGAGCATCAGCAGCACTTCAAGACGCGCCCAATAATACAGCACATCTTGGTAGATCTCTCCTTCTGATAAGGTTAATGGATGCTGAGAGACAGATGTGAATAGTGTTTACTGCTCGGGTCTGAGTTTATGCGAAGTCAAAGAGTAAATAGTGAGAAGTTAGCCAGTCACAACATGTGATTAAAAAACTTGATGTTGCTGATTAAACGCTATGATTTAGAGTAAGCATACGATTTCGCGAATCAAATATCAGATTGTTTCCTGACATGACATTGATAGAACACAAGAGTTCATCAGAGGTAAAATCCGATATTGCCCTAGCCATCTCCGAATCTGTCCAGCTTGGAATTATTGCAAAAAATAGCATAAGCCACACTACGGAACATTTTAATACACAAAATTGTAACATTTAAAAACCTTCTGAAAGGTAATTGAAGAGAAATAGAAGACAAGAACCAAAAAATGATTGCCTTCGATAAAAAAAAACCTCTTGGCTTCAAACCAACAAACCAGTAACTTTTAGGTTGTTGATTTGACGTTTCTACCATTGGACCATAGATGATTATTACCAATTTGTATCTAATTGAAACATGAGAAAAACATGAGCAAAAATTGGGACAGCTGTTGGCGTTCAGGGACTATTAAGACTCATAAATGCGAGAGAATTGTATTTTTCTATTTTGTGTCCAGTTTTTTCTTCTCCATTTCTTATTCTTACAGATTATTTTTCCATGAAAATTATCTGAAAAATTCCCAATTATTATTGAAATTCAGGATGACAATTCCTTAAATGGTCAGTTACATGGAGTTAGTAACATAACTGTACGTAATACAGGAGGATTAGATAAGACTTTCAGCTCCGTTTAAGTGAGTTTTCGAGATGAAATTATTAAGTCAAATACTTGATACTTTCTCCACATATAGCTAGAATTTATTATCTTTTGAACCACTTGCTCAATTCTTTCAAAAGATACTGAAAGTATATTCACACACTGCAAGAAAAATATAAATGGGAATATCACAATTCACAAGAACGCTTAGTGATAAGTTTAAAGCAATAGTGCCACTTGATTCCAAGTAAAAAAAAAAGTACTTCCAACCCTACTTGATAATAGTATGAGAAAGTAAATAGATTAAACAAATATCAAAGACACTTAATGTGCAATGAGATAACAAGAAACAACTGATAGAAAGATGTAAACAAGTACTCACATGGGTCTGAGAAAGAAAATGCAAGAGGTTCAGAAATCAGACTTACCTATAAAAGACAAACACATAATTTAAAATCTAACTCCAAGTTATTATAATACAAATAATTATAATCAACCTAATTGTAACTTTAGAAAATATCATGAGAGCGACAATTGGCGACTTTCACGGGAAACTAAGTAACTTTGATTTTAAAGTAATAACAATTAACTGGAGTGGGTCTCATCTCGACTTTCTTATACCAGAATTCATTTTTTTTTTTCAAATTTTATAAGAAAAAATTTGAAAACTCGGTATCGTGGTCCAAATGATTATACAACTATAGCGCGTTACCCTTCACTTTAAAGGGCTTGAAAAAAATATTTCGATTAATACCGTACTTGAAAATGTACCCCTCCGGAGGGATGTAACTTCCCCCCCCCCTCCCGAGAGGGACTAATGACTTCACGAACAAACAAATTTGTATCGCGGTTATTTTTCACAGCAATGATTGAAACTATTAAGTCACGTGATCATTGAGTCACAAATAAACTCTTTTATGTATGATTATGTTAAATTTCGTCCTACACTGCTATGTTAAAAAAGTATACAATTTCGAATAAATTTCGAAGTTTTCGCTCGAATTTAAAATAATTCCATGAAGTTCTAGATTTTTTGATAACACAGCCGGATATAAAGTTACGTGAAAATCAATGAATATTTGTGGCTGCTATCGCGTACACACAAAATCGACAACAAACATCAGACAGACAGACATCACTCCAAAAATAGTCAAAACGTGTTCCAGAGATCTTAAAACATATATTGGCATCAACGTTTCGAAATCGAAAATTTTCATGAAAACAATATTTTCTCAAAACTACTTATGAGAAATAAAAATTAGAATTTATTATAATTTCATCTTGCTGAAAATCAAAAGGCTTTTAAAAAAATTTAATTTAAATAAACACTTTAAAATTATTTCGCAAATGCAGATAGCTTTCAAAATATGTCGTACTCACTGTGGGGAACAAATTGCAACATCCCAAGAACATCTTATTATTATTTATGATTTTTAACGTTTCAGCAGAAAAAAATGCAATATTTCGAGAATATATGTTAATCTTTTATATGATTTTATTAGCTTATAATATTTAAATTACATATGAAATGCCTATACACTAAATATTATGTGATAATTTTTCTTATGATATATTTAAATTTCTTTCTTTAAAGCTTTAAAAATATGGGGATTTTGCAATGGTTTGATTACTTTAAATACATTACTTTAAGTTTTACAGTACAAAAATAAGAATAAAATTGACTCTTTTTTTGTTTAATTATATCCAATTTGAAGGTTTGAAACATTTTCTCTTTTATTTAGCTATTTAACGAATTGTATAACGTCATTAGCTCGGCAAAATTTCAAAAACTAAAATATCGATAATGGTTTATTCTGGAATGATAGGGTTGGTCTCATTTTTTTCATATCATACGAAATTACGAATGAATGTAGTTAATACATTTAGTTAACACATTAATCAATTGGTTAATACATGTGAGCATATTTAGTTTTCAGTTTCAGTTTTGGAGTATTTTAGTGGGCCTATTTGAAAAAAAGACCGATTTTATTTTCCCAAATTGTGCCAAAATGTAATCAGTATCAGAGAAATGTATAAGTGACGAAATTACCAAATTTTAGGAAATTGCGTCGATTAGATTTTGGGCCAGAGTAGATAAATACTTTGTACAGATGAATACACCAATAGGTATTGAGTACACACAGAGAAGTCGCGATAAAATAGTGTATTCGTATTCTGTCGTGCCCAAGTGTGATCGTCGAAATCTACTGTAGTCTGTCGAAAATTAGTCTTCCAATTTTCTTGGCCCATACTCATACTTTCCCTATGAATTGCATTGTAGGGAAAATAAAAATCCCCCGAGTTTACTTCTTAAAATTATCCTACCACTTATTTCATTCGAATTCTCACAATTTATTTAAAAAAATATATCGTCTGCTGATTCATAGACACAGAAAAACTTTTAAATTAAAAACTATTGTCGTGTATTCAGAGATACTCCTTCAAAATTTGACTCTTGAAATTTTCCACTTTATTCCTACATTCCCTCTACACCTATACTATGTATTGTAGGGAAAGTAAAAATAAAATAAAAAAGCCCACGTAAAATCAAGACGTGGTAAATAGCTGATAATTTGAAAACATCTGGAAGACAAAATTACATGAAGTAACTCAATACAAAAAAAAAAAAATCCAATTTGTATATGAGTTTACACCACATCGTAATCTTAATTGCCGAAGATAATAAAGAGAAGCCTACCCTTGGTTCTTCGCCAAATCTCTTGGCGATATTATCACGATTTGATTTTTCCTAGTTTCACGCTTCATAAAGGTAAAACAATAAGCGCGCGCTTTCTTTTCAATTTTTTGTCAGTGTACAAAGTGGAAGAAAAGTATATTAGCGAGGGATAAGACGGTGGGGAAAAAAAATGTAGGAAAATCTCTACTTGTGTATTTCGAATTTTCATGTGATTTTCGCAAAAATTTATAGACTAGTGAAATGCAAATTATACTGGAAGGAGTGTTTATTGAACCAAATCTTCCACACAAATTCCGCTGTTCTGATGAACTGTGTGAACTACTTGTTTTATTCTTACTTCAAAGTAACATTTTTTCATTGACACAAAACTCAAATTCAACAAGAGCAAAGTTGGTATTAAAAGTAATGTAGGTAAATAAAATTCAAAACTCTGCATCTATCTTGTTTTGTTCTAATCTAAAACGAAACGCAGAATTCATATTGAGTAGAAAATTCCCACTCAAATCAATGAGAGCCAAACAGGATTTGGAGAATAATGTTGATAAGTAAAATTTGAAACTTTGTCTAAGCTTGTTTTTTTTTCTGATCTGGAAGCAGCGTTGAGTAGAAAACTTCAACTCAAATCAACAAAGGAAAAACTGAATTTGAAGAATAATATAGACTTAAAGGTTTGAAATGCTGTCCTTAGCATATTTTTTATTCTTATCTAAATATAGAATTTACATTGAGTAAAAAGCTCAAACTCTAATCAATAAGGGTAAAACTAAATTTGAAGAATAATGCACTGAATAGAAAACTCCAACTCAGATCAGCAAGAGCCAAACAGGATTTGGAGAATAATGTTGATAAGTAAAATTTAAAACTTTTCCTCAGCTTGTTTTATTCTTATTTGAATGTAGCATAGAATAGAAAACTTCAACTCAAATCAACAAGAGAAAAGCTGTATATGAAGAATAATATAGATTTAAAAGTTTTAAATGCTTCCCTTAGCATATTTTATTCTTATCTAAATATAGAATTTAAATTGATGAAAAATCTCAAACTCTAATCAATAAGGGCAAAACTAAATTTGAAAAATAATGCATTGAGTAGAAAACTCCAACTCAAATCAACAAGAGGCAAACAGAATTTGGAGAATAATGTTGACAAGTAAAATTTGAAACTTTTTCTCAGCTTGTTTTATTCTTATCTAAAAGTAGCATTGAGTAGAAAATTCCAACTTAAATAAACAAGGGCAAAACTGAATTTGAAGAATAATGTAGATTTATAAAAGTATAAAGCTCATAAAACTAAATATAAACCTTTAGCCTATTTCATTTTTATCTAGGAGTAGCATTTACATCAAGCATAAAACTCAAACTCAAATTAATAAAAACAAAACAGGATTTGGATAATAATATTTATAGAATTTGAAACTCTTCATTAGCTCAATGAACTAGATCGCAACGTAAATTGCTGCTCAAATAAAATTAAGTCAGACATAAGCTTCGGAAATATTTGCACTGGAGAAAAAATTCAAAATTTTCAGAAACATACAACTGCTTACTTAACTTTATTTGCGCAGCATTTTACGTTATGATCTAGTTCATTATTTATTTTGCACAAAATCACTTTTTTTATTCGTCTTAAAAACTGAAATTCAAATCAACAAGAGCAAAACAAAATTTGGAAAATAACATAATTTTATAAAATTTGAAAGTTTTCTTTTCTTGCTTTCATACAAATAATTTTTCTCTCCGAATTTGTCCTACTTCAGTACTTAATTCACTTTTTTTTACGCCTTTTTAAAGTTTCAACTCATATAAAAGTTTAACATGATGACACCTTTATATGATTTTCTGAATATTTAGAAGTTGCTTTATCTTGTTTTAGACGACATTTCTATTGGTTACCATTTAATTTATCAACCTTTCTTCCTTTCAATGTATTTTTTGTATTTTGCAATTAAATAATATTTTCAATGCCTCGTATTTAAAAATGTAAAATGATTAATATGTCAATTTTGTCTGGAGGTTATAATCTGTTTTTAAGCACATGTTCGCCACTTATTTTCAATTTGCCACTGATGAAGGGCATGGTAATGCCCAAAAGCGCTATGGCTAAGTTATTTTAGTGCGTCGCGAAAAGGAGATTTTAATAAAAAAAACTTTAATTATTGCTAATTTTTTGGTTGTCTTTGTTTTTAAAGCATTTTCAAGTTGCTTGTTCTTTTGCAAGGAAAAGTTTGAAAAATCTATATCGTTGTTCCAAATGATAATCATTATAACATGTTACTCTTAATTTCAAAGAACTTAAAAACATCTTTTGATTGATATCAAGTTTGACAATCATCCTCTCGGGGGTAACTCCCCCCCCCCCCATATAGGAGGGCTAATGATGTCACGCACACAAAAATGGTATCGCGGATATTTTTCACTACAATGTTTGAAACTGTTACGTTTCGGGAAATTTGTCCTATGCTGCCATGTTAAGGAAATATAAAATTTCAAAAAATTTCACCTAATTCTAGATTTTTCGTTAATAAAGCCGGTTAAAATGTTTCAGAAAATTTCATTAATATTTGTGGTAGCTATATTCTATATAAGAAATCGACCACAGGCAAACGACAGACAAACGGAGATGATTAAAAAAATAGCCAAAACCGTGTTCAGGAGGTCCTAAAACATATATTGGCATAGAAACCTTGAAATCGAAAATTTTCGTGAA
>OX578149.1:54732982-54974956 GCA_951213105.1 Amaurobius ferox
CTTAAATTACCGCTGCGTACTCACAGGATTGAATTGGCGTTGTAAGATAAGGAAAAAACTTATAATTTCCGGAATGAGTTGGCAGTAAACAAAGCATTACTCATACTCGTAACTGTAAACTTTTATTCGCACCTTGCCAGAACAGGACGAACCGGAATGGCACCAGCATCGCTAAGTGAAAATAAAATAAGTCAGGGAAGCGATAGAGCCAGATTGAGGAAAGTTTCTTTCCAAGAACTCCCGCTTACAGCAACGCAGGCAAGGTTGATAAACTGGTAGTATTATATAACATACCCACAAATATTTCTCCTATGAAGCATCTATATTATCCATCAGCTGTTAAATGACTTCCGCAGGAACAGAGTTGTATTAGGAATCCGTCAAAATCTGTCAGTAATGCTTAGACAGTACAAGAATACACCGATTGGCATTGATTCAAAACACAATTGAACATTGTCTCTGGAGTCAATATGGCAATACATAAAATCTTCTGGCATTTAAGTAATCATTCAAAGGTTAAAAAAATATAGTTGTCACAGCCGTTAAGAGTTAGCTTGAAGAGTAATATACGGCCCTTTTTGGGGGGAGGGTTTATAGACAGTGGCCACCCTTGAACTCGAAAATTATGAAATTAACGAAATTAATCAATTGCATACAATGTTACTTGTATCTGTTGTAAATGAATTGTGAATTTGGTTCTAAAATTCCGATGAAGGCGCCATTACATCACTTGCACTCACAGAGGGAAATGAATATTAATAATAACATAACATTTTGCAGTTTTTAATACTTTTTTTCTCGATTTAGTAACTTGGAGCAATTTTAAATGACATTACTTCGCCAAAATAGAAAAAAATGGAGATATCTTTTAGAAAGATCCAATTTACCGTAGTATTCTTAATTTGTGTATTATCAAAAATATCATATAAAACATTCATTTATTTAACATTATTTATTTATTTTTTGCTATTTCGAATGAAAGGAACTACTACAGATCTTTCGATTTTTAAAGTTTTACTCACCATGTTTACGTAAAAGTCATTTAAATATCATATTTCACAAGATCGAGGGAATATTTTTTCCGCATGTATGTATATATGCTCGAGCGTACATATGCATTTCAGAAATAGACAAACAAGACGCAGAGGCACACACATACAGGTGACACTTCAGAAAAAGCTTATATGGTTTACGAGGTTTCTAAAACGTAGAAATTCATATAAAATTCAAATTTGAATTTCCTACCAATAATAATAATGCACTTCTATACACACTATATTCTCAAAAATATTCGGATCCCATTACCAAATTTACTATGTGTCTTAAAATGTTATGCTTGAAGCCAGAAATTTGGCAAATTACTGAACATTAAGAACAATTCTGAGCTTCCCGAATTGTGGCACTATTATGAAAAAGAAAGATAGTTGTCGTGGGATACATGGGACTATATCTATTGAGTTTCTTTCTTGTAGCTAGAATAATTTGACACATTACTGGACATTGAGAACAATTTTAGGCTTTAAACATTGTATCAGCTTTCTGGAAAGGATCTAGTTATATTGGACAAGCTTACAAGGGACTAAGTTCAATGAGTCTTGTTGTAAGGCAGAAATTCGGCATTGTGAACAATTCTGGACTGTTGATATTTTTTATTAAACTTTAATTTCCTAACAAGGAACATTATGCGGGTATCCTCATAATAGGACAAAAAAATGGAAAAAAAGTGGCCTAAAATGATTGATACAAACCTCATGCAGTATTAAAACAAAATTGTACTTTATAATAATTGGCCAGAATCAATAATCATTACACAAATGCATTCTTTCAAGTATCGAAAATTTACCGAGAGAAATTTTCGTGAAAAAGAGAACTTTTGTACAGAACTGAGGAACATTCTTCAAAATCAGCTACCATACCCTGTCTAGACTGCAATGCTAAATTTCTTTGCTGTCTACTTCCTTGCTGTTTTAGTAACTTCCTAGAAGTAGTTTTATTACTTTGACGATTCTAGAGCATTTATTTTATCAAAGTTTCAGCTGATTTTTTTCACAATTAAAACATATCTTATTGCTGAAATAAAGAGGGAAAATTCAACTCTACATGCAGAGCCCCCTCTTGTTGGAGCATTTTTGAATGATCCAGGCCAAATACCGCTGATCTCTTAATTGGAAGAGAACTCGAAGCAAGAATTTGAGTCTAGAACGAGGTGCTTGAAATCGTCTGCATATTTGTAATACTTTTTCGGCCTTAAAATAGTCCAGATAATGAATCGGATAAGACAGCAGAGAAGCCCCAGTTTTATTTGGCATCGTAAATAACTTAATTAATGGGTATCAGCAGGCAAAATAAAAGAATAATAATAAAGGGAACAGCACATACCTTCACAGAAAAAAATAATAATGTCAGAACGTTAATTATCTATATCATACAGCTGAATGAGACTGACTCCAATTTCCTTTATCTTAATTACTTTTGGATGGTAAAAATGTTTATACTGTATATTACACAAATTACGCACATACCACCAGTCATCTTCTCGCGTACTCCCAGTAGTACGCGCACCACTGGTTGGAACCGTTGATCTAGTCAACACATAAATTATTGCCACCATGGCTACTAATACAGATTAAACTTGAAATTCTGAGCGACCAAAGGGGTTTTACACTTTTGGAAAATGAAGCCGAAGGGGCTCAAATTTCTTAAACAGCGCGGACACAACCAGGGGAGCGAGGCCAGCCGAATCATTCACCGGACGAGGTCCGAAAGTGGTCCCGTCGAGTCTCGACCCCAGTCGCCGACGGGTTTTGGCTTAGGCCATGGATAGACACAGTCCGCCCCCACGTCCAAACTGTTGCTCTAAGTCCTCTGGACGAGCCGGACGGCCTGGGGCTTTCACAGTCCGCCCCCATGCCACCTGGAAGAGTCGGAGTTACGGCCTGCCGAGCGGAATGCCCAACAGCCGTGTTTCTAGGATTAATGTTCCCCCTCAAAGGAGGTGCGTCAAAGGCTGCAGAGCCCGCGCCCATCCGCCCCGAAATGACGGCTTTTCCATAGACGTAAAAGACTATGTCTATGGTCTCTGTAAAGAACCTTACTACTCAACCAGGAATCGAGATCTTCAAACTGGCCAGTCACCGCTCTACCGTTGAGCCACTGGGACGAAATTGCAAGCTCTTATTGTCGAAATGGACTCTGCATTCTGCACTCTCTAATGTCAAGTTTGCGTGCAACTGGCAATCTAACTGACTAACTCCTGCTACTTTTACCTCAGATTAGCCACCTGATGCTACTTTTATGCTCCAGGTTAGCTTCATGGTTGTTATCCTCTCAATTTGAAATCGGCTCTCAATATCCCAAACTCCACTGAATCCGTGCTAGTCATACTAGGACCACTTTTCAGATCTCCGACATCTTTGCACTAACCTACAAGGCTGATTTGTTCGGGCGCCATTGTAAAGAACCTTGCTCCCCAAACGGAAATCGAACCCTGGATCTTCGAACTGGCCATCCGACGCTCTACTGTTGTGCGCTCTGGCTAGCACACAACTTGACTATAATTGTACTAGGGCGTTCTAAATTACTAGGAGCTCCGGTGTCGCAGGCGGACGCCTGATAGTAGTGAGAAAAACTGCAACACGGTTGAAATGGAATTGAGATATCGGCGATAGAAGGCTATTAATCGGAATTCCGAAAGGTCAGGATCAATCGAGAACATGTCGTTGAATGTTCACAAATGCACGCAAATGGCGAAATGGCGATGTTCGAAAATGAGACCAGATCATCTTGGGGAAAATAAAATACTCTTCATAGATTATACTTCTTTTATTTAGCATGTTATCGTCAATCCAGAAATTATATTCCTTTACTACAACTCATTATAAAGTAGATTAACATGCTAAAATAAATGCTATGATACATCCAAAACTATGGAATATTCTTTTAACAAATACATATCTTGAACATCTCACCTTCGTAGAAAATAACTTGCTCCTTTTTAAATTAACAAAGATGGGATATTTCATAGAAATATTTTATAATTTTTAATAATTTAACTTGACAAATTTAGAATAAGAATTTTAGCCATTTTTTTTTCTTGCCACAAAGGCAACGTACGTCCTACTCCTTCACGAGTTGATCGCCATCTAAAAAACTAACCACTTTATTTTTACTTAACGGTTTTAATGCTAATGCGCGCCCGTGACGACACATAAAATAATTCCAATATATTTTCATATAAAATATGCATCGCCTGAAAATAATGAAACGTCATCATGTATCAAAGCGCGAATGGTTGCTAACGTAAACCAAGAGATTTTAAGAAAGCGAAGTGACAGATTTGGCTCTTTATCAGTTGGAATACTATTTATTTTCTTTCTAAGAACATACATTCAGAATCGAAAATGGCGGAAATTAAAATTTGCGGAATACGAAAGAATAAATGTATTTTTTGAAAAAGCGTTTCTGAAAATGAAATTTAGAAATAATTAATTAACAAGGGGTATGCATTTCATAACACTACTGAGAAAAAATTGCAAGCTCTTATTGTCGAAGTGGGCTCTGCACTTCCCCCATAGACGTAAAAGACTATATTCCCATGGCCTCTCCCACAGAAAGGTATGGCTACTGGTACAGAAACATTTACTAGTTGCATTAGAACGTCCTACCCAGCAAACTAATGGCGTAATTTAAATAATGATACACTCCTGAGTGCTCCCGGCCGTCCAAATAGTTGCTCCTAGTCCTTTGGACGAGTCGGACGGTCTGGGTCTTCAACACTCCTGAGTGCAGCACTGTTCTTGCATTGACGTTTGAAGTAAACGTATGTGTATCGAAATTGGAATAAAGGAGAAGCAAAAGGATGTAAAGGGAAAAAGAAAACCACTGACGCATTGCCAAGAAAACGTCGTCTTGAGCCATATATCCCAGACTGAGTTTGAAGTAAAACAAAGATATTCGGAAGGGTGCGTATCTTTTCTTTTCAAGTGTCGTAAAGCGATCAGACTGTTTACTTGCTATTAAATCCCAGCTTTTCACAGATAAGATTGACATTTACTCACTGGCGTTGAAAATATGGTCTTTCAGGTCAATACGGTAAGCGAAAGCTCGTATTTTACTCTTTGAATAGACCGTTTTCTAATATTGTTTGTAAATGAATTGCAATCTAATCAAATTCAGAGAACAAGACCCTCCTTCCGGAACTTCTCAGATGGGATTCTTAGGTGATACCATTCCTTTGTCAAAACACTGCTTTAAATTTGGATCTGTTGAAAAATCGTCTTAAACCAATGACGTATGGAATCCACACGAATAGTAAAGTAAAACGCTTTTAAATTTAACAGAGTATTTATTTAACTACCCTGGCTATGCCAAAATTAAAGCAACTTAAATGCAAATGATATTGCTTCTACTACTTAAACGTAAATTATATTGCTTCTTCTAACTACAGCTTTTATTACTTAAATGTAAATGCCATTGCTTCTACTAACTATTGCTTCTACTACTTAAACGCAAATGATATTACTTCTACTACTTACATGTGAATGCTTTTGCTTCTACTAGCTAATACTGGCTGAAGCACTGAGTTAAAGAGAAGGGGATTTTCGCCAATGAGTCGTCATTTTCCTTGATTTAGCGTCATTTTTATCCATTTGGCGAGATTTTCATTAATTTGGCAACATTTAAAAATGTCGCCAAGTTGGCGACATTCCACCAAATTCGTCGCCAAAATCACCAAGCATTGTGAGCTGAGAAATAAGTTATTCTTATAGCAGATAAATTGGCGTTCAAACACAAAAGTATTACTCAAAGTATATTTTCTCATGAATGGAACGAGCTAGATCCACGAGAATGATGTCACCCAATTTATCGCATGATATTACATATGAAAAGTGAACATGTTTCTCAACAGTTAATATGTTTTTTAATTTATGGGATATTTTGATACATTTATTTGAAAAATGTGCAATATCTCGAGAAAAGTTCGTGCTAGCGTTCTAAAGTTTATGTTAATCGCTTTCTAAGGAAAAATTACATAAATGATGTCTATTTGCGTAACTTTATTAAAGGTTTTAATTTTTTGATGATTTTTTCTAAATTTCACTCGAATATTTAGGGTGGTTTTGAAGATTCGATTGCGTTTAAAAACAATAGGCTTCCAGTATTCACGGATTGTAATTTTTGCACCAAATTTCGTACGAATCGGTCCATTCGTTTGTCAGTTAACGTCTCCACAGACTCACTGACACACACACACACACAGAGAGAGAGAGAGAGAGACATCACCTCAAAAACGTCTGATTCGTGTTCACGGATGCTTGAAACGTGCTCTCCTGTCGAAAACTCAATTCGAATTTTCGACCCCGTCACAGTACTTTCCTTATATATTGTATATATATAAAGAAAATAATAAAATTTTTCAATTATAAGTACAAATAATTAAGCATATTTTCCTGGTAGTAGAACATACTACAGAATTTTGGGAGACGAAAATAAATTAAAAAGTACAATAAATTTGAATAAGAACGAATATTCTTTATTGTCTTTATTGTTTGAATTTTAATTTACATTGTACTGATAATTTATTTCTGCAAAATTAACAGGTTAAATAAATATTATTTAATTTATTAGGAGCCTTTCGCCATAGAAATAGATGCAATGAGGTAGGGCCTATCTTACCCCAGAGCCATCTGAATTATTGTAATAAACGACTTTGGCGTTTTCTCACCATGGAATTGTAACTCCTTCCTTTCACCTTGATGAACAGAAGTCTCTTATAATAATAATCAAAACCTTGCAATAATCGTTCTACCTGATTATAAAATCTGTGAATAATACTTTGAAAGTATCAAATTGCTGATAATCCGTGTTTTAATCAATTCTATCTAATTTTAGTCTTTTCCCTCCTATATCTACACATAAAATTTCGTAACGGCACCATCATTTGTTTCTAAATTATCGTGCCCAAATATCATATTTTAAATTTACAACAGTTCTCAAATCAAGCATTTTACAAAATTATATTAGTTCTAATTTTTCTCGTAATATATCGACGCAAAATTTCACAGTGGCGTTTTTAATCGTTCTTGATTTACTGCGTACCCACCTCCTAGACATACACCAACCGCACACACACAGACTACATCAAACGCAAAATCGAATGCTCTTAAGGAAACTAAATAATTGTAAAAAGAAATACTTAAGCAAGTATAACTTTTGAATATTAGGAATTCTGTAGTAATTGTAACTTAAAAAAAGTCTGATGTGGGCAACACATGACTTTCCTTATATAATGTAATGAATTTACTACCTTTACAGTAAAAAAAATAGATTTTTCTTATAGTAGATACTAATATTCTTTCCAAGATATTAAATTTTCGACAATTAGTCGTCATTTTCATTGATTTGGCGTCATTTTTATCCATTTGGCGATATTTTCGTTAATTTGGCAACATTTCAAAAAGTCGCCAAGTTGGCGACATTTCGCCAAATTCATCGGAAAAAACTCGTCAAGCGTTATGGACGAAGAAATAAGTTATTCTTGCAGCAGATAAATGACTATTGGCGTTCAAATACAAAAGTATTACTTAAAGTATATTTTTCTACGAATGGAATGAGCTAGATCCACGAGAATGATGTCACCCAATTGATCGCATGGTATTACATATGAAAAGTGAACATGTTTCTCAATAAGAAATGTTTTTTTTTATTTTATATCAATTTTTGATAATTTTTTTAAAAAATGTACAATATCTCGAGAACGGTTCATGTTAGCGTTCTAAATTTTATGTCAATCGTTTACTAATGAAAAATTACATAAGAAATGTCTATTTGAATAACTTTATTAGCGGTTTTAATTTCTTGACGATTTTTTCAAAATTTCATTCGAAAATTTAGGGGGTTCTGAACATTCGATTGCGTATAAAAACAATGGGCTTCCAGTGTTTACGGATTGTGATTTTTGTACCAAATTTTGTTCGAATCGGTCCATTCGTTCGTCAGTTATCGTCTCCACAGACTCACTGACACACACACACACAGTTTCACACACACACACACACACACACTCAGACATCACTTCAAAAATGTTTGATTCGTGATCAGGGATACTTGAAACGTGCTCTCCCGTCGAAAACTCGAATTCGAATTTTCGACCCCGCCACAATACTTTCCTTATACATTATGTATATAAGGAAAGTAATACATCTATTTCTTGAGCTAAATGCAGCATATAAAATAACGAAATTTATAATAAAATTTCAAGAACAACCAATGAACCAGAAGTTATTATAAAAACATCCTACAAAAGCAGAAATGGAAAAAATAATTGTCATTGAGATGCAAAAGTTTGACAGACACTTTTACTAGTATCACATCAACAACCCAACTGAATGATGTCGAGCTTATATACTATACCCTCTATGAAAAGTTCTGGAAAAAGCACGTAATTCGTGGAGTTGTTAGCCAATCTACAAAATTAGAAAATTTCTGGAACTCTCAAAAAGTCACCAAGTTGGCGATATTTCACTAAATTTGTCGCCAAGATCAAGCAATATGGACTTTTATATTGTAACAATGGTTTTCTGTTACGAATTCGAAACAATATGGCGTCACTTGTGTTATATACTTTGATTCATTTAAGTCACATTTCTTTCATTTGCTCGAGATTAACACAGTGTAAAGAGTATATACAATTAGAAGAAAAACTACATATTAGGTTCTGTTTGGAGTTCGGCAATGCAAGAACAGTGGCACATCCATTACATAATTTCGTTAAATCCCAATCACATTTTTTTAATAATTAACTCCGCGTCCTTCGCTCTAAGATGTTTCAGATAAAATAGGGGCAAATTATAAAGAAACACTCCTTCCGAAATAACTAACACTCCTTCCGAAATAACTAACACATCTTCAGGACCCACAGATAACATTTCTCCAGAAACCAGCTAGTTTTCGTACTTCATCCTCCACTATCATGTAATAGCTGCGAATTCGCTTCTCACCTCCTACCGGTTACTCCATCCTCCGCTAACTCAAAATGTAACAAAATAAAAATGAAAATACACATCATCTCTAAAAACCACTTTCCTAAACCACAACCGTGGGAATGATGAAAAAAAGAAAATAAATAAAAAAACGATACAAAAAATGACGAAGCGATCTGAAAGAAAGGGGTGTACCCCCTCACTATTATTTTCCATTCCGTAAAAAGGCCACAGACCACCACCATGCCATTACCCCGATTTGGACAATGCTTACAAGTGACTCTACTTGAGATTTACGTCGCAGGGAGATTCAGAGTCTAAAGAAGCAAATAAATAAAGCTCCGAAGAAGCACTTAAGTACAATTTGAGGGCCCTCCCCGCGGCCCCACTTGCCCCGTGTACCTGTCGCAGAGGTAGAGGCAATGCCGGTAGAATCATCCTTGAGTCGTCCATGCGTGGCGATACACGGCAACATATATAGAGGTGAGAGCTAATAGCTCATAATTCGGGGGATATTAGCATTTGAAACTGCAAGCGAGCGTCTATATAAAAACCGTCTGCTTGTATTTAAATTCGAGAGACGAAGATTGCAAATTACGTTCAAGTTACAGGTCTTTCAGGCTGAGGATAAGTTCATGGACTTGAGACTGGAACCAGCCTGCATTTCTTAGAAAGTTTCGAGCCGGGCTGGACTATGAGTTTGGTAAATTCCGTACCGAGCCGAGCCGGACACAGTTTGGTATATTTCGTACCGAGACAGACGAAGTCCTTGTTTTGAAGAGTTATAATTGAATAGAAAATATAAATTTAAAAATATATAGTTATGCATAGAAAATATATAACTAAAAATAAATAGAAAATATATAGTTATAAATGAATAGAAAATATAGTTATAAATGAATAGAAAACATATAATTAAAAATATATAGTTATGAATAGAAAATATATAGTTATAGATGAATGGAAAATATATTTATAAATGAATAAAAAAATATATTGTTCATTTCAGCAATAGAGAAAACTTAATAAATAATTCGCCTTTTTACTTTCCCTACAATACATGGTAATATATGGGGAAAGTATTGGAATCGTGGCGAAAATCGGAGTTTCAACGAACTAGTAGAACGACGTTTCAGACAACTACCCCTTCTGGGTATGCCACTGATTGTCAGATATTTATATACACACACATTTATGTAATAAATGCCACAGTCTAAATTACGAATTCATCATGCTCATACCTTGAGTTAAAAATACGCCAGATCCCAACTCTAAAGGGCGTTTTTTTTTTGTTTTTTTTTACCGATTTATTAAATTCTGCATTAACGAAATAGAGTTCTAAAAACAGATAATTAGGAAATCATTAGGGACCTTGCGAGAAAGCGCCAGATCTGGAAACCTGCCAGAGGTTGGGGCTTATATTCTTGAGAATAATCACCAGAATGAGGATCGGAGCTTTCAAATTTCTGGTGTAGGAAGAATGCTAACTTGCCAGGCTAAAAATTGGGTATAACGTCACAAATATAGACATTAAACTGAGTATTAGAATTGCTATTTTGTTTAACAATTGGAATTAAATTATACCACAGCTAACTATATGTATATTAAGTCCATCATATAACTCTGTATATAATCTATACATATATTTCGCTCAGGTATACGTAAATACGATGCATGAAGAAGGGACATAATTATCGTTTGTCAAATGATAACAAATTTAGCTTTAATTAAATCGTTTAGAACATGTTGCATATCGCTTTATTGGAAATTAATCCAATACATAACTGGGATCTCACAATAATATGTTTAGAATATAAAGGTAAAGAAAAATTCCTACTCCATGGATTTAAAACTTCATCAAAGATGCCCATAGAGTTAGAGAGTGCTTTTACGTCATGATTATATCTCAGATACTTATCGATTATTTTTTTCAGACTTTTGCTCAAAAGTGAAAAATATAATGACTTCAAAATAGTTACTTAAAGGAGCATTTATGAGCAAGATTTTGTCATTATTATACTGTAATGTGTTTTGCGCTGCAAATTACATATTATTTGATTTGAAGTTCATTTAATTTAAATAAGTTTTATGGTTCCATTAGAGGATTGTATAACAATTATTTTGCATGTGTCTGGATATATTAGGAGCACAAGCGCTACATCTTCATTCTGATAATGATTGTAAGAGAAACAGCCCTCAATACTATGGAATATTAATGTTTGAAAAAGTCGAATGGAAACTCACACTCCAGAGAAGTAGTAGTAATTCATCAACAGATACTGAGTGTTTAAAAACACAACATTAAGAGCATTAAAAAGCTAGTTTTACCCAAGTAGACCGCAGATGCTATGCTTGGGTCCAGTTAGTGTTATGTAGAACATTCCCTCTCATCTGCTCGCCTGCAGCACTTGCGCTCCTATAATCTCTAGATACATGCAAACAACGCATCTTTCCTAATCAATATTATTAATTATTTTACGGACTCCTAAGGGAACATAAATACAATACCACGCCCTAACACAAAGCAAATATTTTACGACATCCTAGTCCCCCTAACAAACGTACAGTGAAACTCACTGTACTTTGAACCAAAATTAAATTATTAATTCTCACATAGCGACGGGAACTATAAAAAAAAATATTAAACTTAATTTTCCGATCTATCGAATTTTCGTCAACCTTATCGCCAAGGTATTTATTAAATTAATATAACAAATGCACGTAAAAATTATTTAGATTACATTTCATCAATTGCACTTGCAACAGGATAAAATAACAGTATCAGAAATCTTGCTATTTTCAACTACGTATTCACTTGTATGTAAGTCTTTATGGTTAATAATTACCAAAATTATTTACGATTGTGTTCCTGTGAATATTGACACGGAATGAATAACAATGAGGAAAACATTCTATTTATTTCGGTTGTTTAATTTTTCCATATAATAAAAAAAAACATTATATTTTTGCAAATTCGTAAGCAAACGGTTTCAGAGTAATTTACGTGCAGATGTATAGATTCGTATGAAAGAAATTGGTTAATTACCACTGCCCCAAATGGGGTTCAAACCGCGCTTCTTTGAACTGGCTAGTCTATACTCTGACCGTTAAGCTACTAGGACAAGATTCCAACTTCTCTCGTTGAAGTGGACCCTATAATCTTCTTATTGCGTCTTTCCTTCAGGGTTAATTCGTTCAAGCGCCATTATAAGAGTTTCTCAATCCTAGCTAGGGATCGAGTTACAGATCTTTGAATTAGTCAGTCAAAGCTCTAAGCGTCGAGCTACTGGGACAATATTCCAACATATTCTTGTCATACGATTTTTCTGTAGAGCATACACTGTAAAACATTTTGCAACCTTTGCTCATTTTTTTCTGCTACTTTGTTGATAATTTCGGCAAACTGATAAGAAAAGTCACAATTTCAGGCGCTCATGAAAATTCCAGCTTCATTTCTGAAATGTTCAGCTAATTATCGTCTGCCAAAGCATTATTTGTATATATATATATATATATATATATATATATATATATATATATATATATATATATATATTAACTGTCAGACAACCTCCCTCCCCATTACATACAGCTGATTCCTCTGAAACTTTCAATAACATGCTTGCAAATGCTTTACAGAGATAAAGATTACTATAATTAACATTCGTTTTTATCCTTTGAAAAAAAAGAACAATATTTTATTGCGTTTTAAAATTTGCATATTTTAAAAAATATTGCCTCTGCAAGTGACAAAAATATAACGGAATCAACCGATTCCTTACCTAAGCTAGCTTATTTATACAGTGCAAAACATTTACAAGCATGTTACTAAAAGTTTCAGAGGAATCAACTGTCCGTAATGGGGAGTAAGGTTCCCGATAGTAATGGTAATAAATATGTATTTATATATATACATACAAAAATAAGTGTTCATCAGACGATAATTAGCTGAATATTTCAGAAATATAGATGACATTTTCATGAACGCCTGTAATTGCGGCTTTTTCGATAGTTTGTAGCTGAAAACCTACTAACTAAGTGGCTGAAAAAAATGAGCAAAGGTTGCAGAATATTTTACAGCGTACTCAACATTTTTCCCGTTGCATCCCTCTGAAGAGAAAAAAAAAGTTTTATTTTGAAACTGAGCTGATCCAGCCGGACATTGATTGCTTCCTTTAGCAAATTGCGTCCAACTCGACCTACCCGGCGCCTGGACCCATCTGAAATGCACATCCAGGGTGTTGTCAGAAACAGTGCACGCGCAAGAAAGAAAGAGCGAAGCAGAATCCTGCAATATTCACGCGAGGTCTTTAAATATATTAGAAATGGATACCTGCCGGCGGAAATTGGAGTCCGTCCCATCTTTTTGTTGGGGCTTCCTTGGCACGCGTCCCTCGCTAAAGCGGCTAAATCCGTCAACCCCAGTCCTCTCGCTCGTCTATATCTGTAGGCGAGTTATACATTTTTTTTTCTCCTTCTCTCGAGGTGTGCCTCCCTTCCCTCACCCTTCCCGAACTTCTCTGGAGTTTTGGAAAGAGACTGCCTGGGATGCTCTGGATGTAGATGTTCTAAAATGACAAAAGCTCGCGACTGAAGAAATGCTTATTTGCAATCGCAAAATTCACCGATGGGAGATGTTTCCGACAGTTTGGAATGGAACTGTCATTGCAGGAATCAGCAGACACATATTTGGCGTTTCTTTAGCACTCACCAGTTCGGAACTTACGGTAATGTAGTAAAAAAAAAAAAAAAGAAACTATATATTTGCGTTTCCACTGTAGATAATACAGAGTGACAAAAAGGTACTCAAATTTTAGATTTAGTATCAAATTTTAGATCAAAGATTCACATTTTGAATCACATAATGCACCAGATTGAAACAGTAGAATTTTTTTCTTATAGATGGCACTAATATACCCTCAAAAATATATTGAAAACATCGTCTGTTTTTGTTTTTTTTATATTACGTTGTACGATGATTACAGACTTATTTTTTTACCAATTGAAGAACATTGCGCTCTCTCAGAGTAAAATAATTTTTATTTTAGTGCAATATCTCTAATCATTCATATAAGAGCGTCTTTGAACAGTTTCAGCAGAAATACTCATGCTCTGAATAATTAAACAATTATGAGGTTAGTAGCGCATTTTCAGGAATTTGGATATTTTGCAGAGAGAAGGAATATGCATACCTTCCATTTTAACTTGGAATAAACAGTTTGAAATTAAGATTGCGCCATTGAAACATTTGAATAAGCTTTTCTGAAACACTTTAATGACACTTTTAATAAGAATGGCTAGAAAAATATTGCTTTAAAATAAAAATACGTTTACTCTGGTGAAACTCCATGTTTTTCAATCGGTAGAAAAGAAGTTTGTAAAGATCGTCTGACGTATTAAAATATCAGACAATATTTCTGACATATTTTTTAGAGTATATAAGTGCCATCTAACAGAAAAAGTTTTACAATTTTAATTTCTCGGTTTATGGTATTAAATTTTAATGTGTACCCTCTATAACATCTATGGGCATGTCTTGCGCTTTATTATGTCAGCACTGAAAAGCCTATAAATTCAATGCTAGCAAGTAAACAAGCTACGTGACATAGTTATGCATTCTTGGACGATAACTAATCGAAGTTTGACAACGTTAAACAAAATTTTAGTGTTATTATCCACAGTCAATGATAAAGAGTAATAAAATAATTTGGGAAGACATATCATAAGTGACTCAAATTTGCAAACCCAAGGTATTTTATTCGTTTACTGCATTTTGAAATAGAAGCTCATGTAGATTTTTAAAACTTATTTTTTGCTCGCTTAAACCATTGCCAATGTAGACTCATATGTAGAATAAGTAGCACATGTAGTAAACATGTAATTTCCTATGGCAGACTCTGGACGGGCTAGACCGGTAAGGTTCAAAATTAAAAGAATTAAAATTTACCCCAAAAGACAACGATTACCAAATTCGATTTTTCTAACTGCTCGGTCTTCGAGTTACTCCCCCAAAAGAAGTATATTCCTGTTGCGGACGCTGAACCGGTAAGGTTCAAAATGCGAAGAATCAAAATGTACCATAAAAGACAACAGCATGCCAAATTTAAAGTCACTATAAATAGTAGGATCTGATTATTTAGAGTCTCAATTTTGGACCGCGTACTTTTACAAGCATTGCAGGTGTCACCGTGTTGCAGTTCTGATGATGCGAATTTTTGACAAGTATTTATTGCCTTTCATATGCGCGTTTCGTGCTTCCTTATGTCGTTTGCTACTCATCAGGCGATACTCTATTACTTTGTAATTGGCGTTTTTCTTCTATCTCCCTTTGTTGCCGAGATCCTTATCTAAACTTTTGAAATTTTCCGTTAGGAGCGCTGCAGCCACCTTTTATTCGATCGGGCATGGCCACTTTACTAAAGATAGACCTAACGTTTACACTCATAGACCTGTCCTTCCAAAGTTATTGGGGCTCTTAAGGGCCTTTCCTAAAGACACTGTATACCGCAATTTCTCCGCATCACAGGTTTCGCATACTGTCCTTTCCTTGCAAAGTAATTTGTGCCCTTAAGGATTTTACTATAAAAACCCCGTATATACGTAAATTATAAAAACCCCGTATATACGTAAATTATAAAAACCCCGTATATACGTGTAATTTAAAGAACCCCGTATATACGTGTAATTTAAAGAACCCCATATATACGTAAATTTACAAAAATGAAAATGATTACCCTGCGGCTTGCCAAGAAAAAAAAAATTGTTAAGCGGTGAAAAAAAAAACTCCACCAAAAATAAAATATTTCTTAGTGAATATAGAGCTTCGAGACCACCAACATTTAGAAAACAAAACAAAAAAAATCTGTAAAAATAAATTAACTAAAAGTCAGACAACTGAATTTCTCACCGCCACTGATCTCTTGTGTACTTTGGCAAAGAACCACCACCGCGCTGAGGACGAAACTGTCAAATTTCCAGGCTATGACACACACACACACACACACGCACATACACAAACGCGGCCTTCAGATTGGCCTAGATTTACATTTTTATTTTTTGGCGGCTTTATGGAACTTTCAAAAGCTTAATTCAACATCTTCAATACGCTTTCTAGTAGATCCCCCTATAAAAAATTAAATAGAGTGTGACCCAACTCGACTTACTCATACCAGAATTCATTTTTAGTAGCCTTTTTTTTTTTTTTTTAATCAAATTTTGCAAGAAAAATTTTGAAAAATAGGTATCATGAATGAAAATGATTAAAATTATTAGATGATTACGATAAATGGTTACGATATGGAACCAAATGATTGCGCTATCCTTCACTTTAGGGAGCTTGAGAAAAATCTTTCGATTGATACCATACTTGACAATGTACCCCCCGGGGAGCGAGTAACTTGTCCCTCGAGGGGGGTTAATGGCGTCATGAACAAAAAATTGCTAAGCGGCTATTTTTCATAGCAATGATTGAAACTATTAAGTCACGTAATCATTGAGCCACAAATAAACCCTTTTATGTATGATTATGTCAAATGTCGTCCTATGTTGCCATGTTAAAGAAATATAAAGTTTCAAATAAATTTCGGAGTTTTCGCTCAAATTTGAAATATTTCTATCTAGTTCTAAATTTTTTGATAACAATACCGGATATAAAATTTCGTGAAAATCCATCAGTATTTTTGGTACACATGAAATCGAACCCACACCTGAAGACAGACAGACTGGCCGCTTCAAAAATAGTCAAAACGTGTTCAAAAGTTCTTAAAACATATATTGGCATCAAAATTTCGAAATCGAAAATTTTCGTAAAAGCAATAGGTACTACATATGAGAAAGTAAAAATTCGTGGCAGAATATCTTGCAGGGAAATGTATAAATGTTGTTTTTTTTAAAAGTGTTCACATTTTGAAATTTTAACGAAAAAGCAGTTAGAAAATGGTGTATGTACAATTATTCATTTTTCAAGGGAACTATTGAGCACTTTTACACTCTTTTGCACATTCGTGAGTCACGCAAATTTTTTGAAAAACCGGAAATTGAAATTATTTGTCTAACTGTGGTCCCTCTGGAATTCAATGTTGAATTCATATCAGTCATTATCTAAAATCTACCAATAGCAGTTCTGAGAAATAGATGTTTCAAGAACAGTTTTTAACCGGAAGTGAAAATCCTTAATACAACCCCTACCTCATTCAGAATATGTTTCTGAACTCATATCAATCATCAACTAAGTCAATAAATAATTTTATTTATATGTAATTATTAGAATTTTCTTCTAAAAAAAGATTACATGTTGCTGCAGTGAAGTCAAAGTTTCAACGTTAGATTGCATACCTGAAGGAGGATAAAGTGAAAATATTGATCACGGATAAGAAATAAGTTTTAATGTTATTGTTGATGCGATAATGTTGCAAGAATTATGTTATTGATGTGTAAGCTGATGTAAAATTTTACATTACTGTTGCGTAAGACGCTATAAAGTTTAACATCATTCAACTTTACACCATCAAAGATGCTGCGTAAAATGTTGTAAGATTCAAAGTTATTTATATGCAAGATGGTGCAAAATTCAACATTATTGCTTGCTGCATAAAATGGCATAAAATTCAACATTATTGATATGTAAGATGGTGCAAAATTCAACATTATTGCTTGCTGAGTAAAATGGCATAAAATGCAACATTATTAGTGTGTAAGAGAGTACGAAATTCAACATTATTGCTTACTGCGTAAGATGGCATAAAATGCACATTATTGGTGTGTAAGATGGTATAAATTTCAACATTATTGCTTGCTGCGTAAAATGGCAGAAAATACAACATTATTAGTGTGTAAGATGGTGTAACTTTCAATGTTATTTGTGTGTAAGATGATGTGAAATTCAACATTATTGGTGCATAAGATCGCGTAAAATGCAACATTTTTATACGAATATGTTCTTCTCTTGTATTTGATAAAATTGCTTATTTAACATTCTAAAATATAACTCAAATTTAACTTGGATATAATAATTTCCACACGAGGAGAGATAACATTACAAAAAAATATTTAAAATATTCAAATTACCAAGATAGAAAAACTCAAGTAAGAACTTTCTAATCCAATCCCAATGATTACGTATACTCCGATATTTAGAAAATCAAACAGTGAAGAAAAGGGTCTCTACATCACCGGTAAAAGTCAGGCAACTGAATTTCTTTCCTTCACTGATAGTTTGTGTATCTTGATCTTGGCAAACAACCATCAACGTTTTCGAAGAGGGAATCTGTCAAATTTCTGGGGTTTGACATACACGGCCTTCAAAATAACACCATTTTACGTTTTTTTTTTGCACATTTATTTTCTATAGTATGTTTATTAGAGGAAAATTAAATAGAATAGCTATGATTTTAAGTCATCATCTACATCTATAATTATTTAACTTTTGCTTTTCAGACCAACCTCAACAATGACCAAGCAAACTGATTAACTGGGGTATAACTCAACTCGACTTTCTTATATCAGAATCCATTTTCAAGCAGCCTCTTTTTTCTCTTAAATTTTACAAAAAATTAACTGAAATGTGGCTGAACTCCCCTTTCTCATATCAGATTTTCCTTTTTATTTTTCAAATTTTACAAGAAAAAAATTTGAAAATTCGGTATCGTTCATTCAAATGATTACAACTTTAGCTTGCTACCCCGAAGGATTACTACTTTAAAAGGTTTGAAAAAAGTATTTCGATTGATGCAATTACTTGACAATGCACCCTAAAGAGGCTAATAACGTTAGGAACAAAAATAAATTGTATCGCGGCTATTTCTCACAACAATGATTGAAACTATTAAGTCTTGTGATTATTAAGCCACAAATAAACCCTTTTATACATGATTATGTTAAAATTTGCCCTATGCTGCCATGTTAAAAAATATAAAATTTCGGATACATTTCGAAGTTTTCGATCGAATTTTAAAAAATTCAATCTAGTTCTAGTTTGTTTTTTTTTATAGCAAAGCCGAATATAAAATTTCGTGGAAATCAATTAATACGTGTGGCTGCTATTGTGCACACACAAAATCGACCACAGACATCAGGCAGACAAACAGACAGACGAACATCACTCCAAAAATAGTCAAACCGTGTTCAAGAGGTCTTAAAACATATATTGGCATCAAAATCACGAAATCGAAAATTTTCGTGAAAACAATACTTTCTCAATACCACGTATGTAGAAGTAAAAATTTGAAAAATCTATATCGTTGTTCCAAATGATCCCAATTATAGCATGCTACCCCTTCATTTTAAAGGGCTTGAAAACATGTCTGGGTTGATATCAAGTTTAATATTATACCTCCCGTAATGTAACACAAAAATTGGGAAGTTACATAGAGCGTTTTCGAGAACCTGGATGCGTTGTAGACAGAGCGAAAACAGAAGAATTTTTCGTTTTAACTCAGGATAAACTGCCTGAGAAACAGAATGAGTTGCTGAAATTCTTTAATGAACGCTAAAACTCTTTAATGGCATTATCTTAAAAATGACTAAAGAAATATTTCTTTAAAATAAAAATTATTTCACTCTGGGGGAAAGAAACGCCATCTTTTTTGATTGATAAATAAGCGGTCTGTAATAATTGCCTGGCGTATTAAAAAAAATAGAAAAATTTCAATCTTCTTCACATTGACAGGGCGGCCAACGGCCCTACCGTGCTGAAAACACCGGTTTTCGTTAGATCACTAAAGTCAAGCAGCATCGGGAGCGGTTAGTACTTGGGTGGGTGACCACCTGGGAACACCGCGTGCTGTTGGCACATTTCGGATGCGGTAGCTCGGTGGTTTGCGCGCTGTATTTGCACACTGCCACAACTGCCGTCGTGTTCATGCGGAGTACGATCACGTTAAACATGTGGGTCCGAAAGTCCTTACGAGAGGTTGGTGATAGGGGAAGGAGGGTACGGTCCCTGTGAATGCCTCCCCCACTGGGTTCGGGTCTAAATTGGGTGGCACTTCCCGGCCGTCCAAACGGTTACCTTACACCTTTCTGGTAGGTCGGACGGTCTGGGTCTCAACAACAACAACAACAACATTGACAGGGCGATTTCTTGAAAACTATAAGAGTTTTGTAAAAACAAATTACCGATATAGAAACTGGATTTCTCACTAAACATTTTTCTTGCTCATTATTTATATAGTTTTTAGAGGGTTTTTTTTATGCTTTTTCATAGTTTATAAAATATTATTTCTACTTTTTATAGTTTAGAAAATATTTCGACTTAAAGTAAGGAAAGTAAAGCAAAAACTCGCTCAGACGAAAAGGAATATATATATATATATATATATATATATATATATATATATATATTTGTTTTTTCGATAAATGTAGTTCAAAATATTAACATATTGAAAGTATTTTGTATATCCATAAATGACATTCCATTTTCAACAAAATAAATATAAGTTACTTAAGATTTTGTTTCAAAAATTTTGGAGATATAAACGTCCAGGCGTGTTTACATTTTCAGTAACGCTCCAATTTCAACATTGATCCCGACCGCAGATGTTATTCACATCCAAAAAATGAACAATTGCTTTTACTTGATTAACCACAGTAAGGAATTAAAAAATTTAGATAACAGAAAAAAAAAATAATACTTCCCAACAACCAGTTTCCACAGACAAGAGCGAGTTTATGAATAAATTATTAAAAATAAAATTGAAAAAAAAAATCCTCTACTCCACAGTATATTTTATACAAAACTTAATTGTTTGAAATAACTCAATCTGACCCGTAATGTATTCATTGAATTACGTGCGGAGACTTCGTTGAGAAGCAAGGGAAGTAAGAAAAAAATATCGTTGCGGACTGAAACCTCCGCTCGTGCAAAATGGGAAAGTGGGCTCTGAAAAGTTGTTTACATGATTACCCGCCTTATCAAAACACTTTAGAAAAGCTGGGAGTGTTCGGTGGCCGTTTTCGTGTTCGTGCACTGCAGGTAGATTGATATAGATTAATAGGAATTTGCTAAGAATGGGAAATAGAAGCTGGTAGTTGGTTAATATGGTACTTTTATGTTAAGGGGAGGGGGGCTCATATTTCATCATGCATTGGTGGCGATTAAACTTCGGAGTTTTTGTAAATTGGTTTCCGAATAGGATTGTGTAGGACAGAATACTGATAATCTTACAGAATACTGATTAAACAGCATACTGATAATTTAAACAGAATATTGATAATGTTGAGAGCAAAATTTAACAATTTCGCAAAATTATAAGTTCAGAATTATGGACTTTTTTTCCAAATTTAATAAATATTTCAAATATAACATTATTGAAATCTGAAAAGTATTGATAATAATAACAGCACAAATAGCTGATTAAAGAAACAATTGCTCTGTTATTCATCGGAAGCAAAATACTGTAGTTATTTTGTCATCGCATTCTCTAACAGATGTTCTAAATGTAGATCTTAATTCAGTTATGGATTGCCTTTCATTCTATTGATATTCTATATCTCATTCTATTGACATTCTATATTCTTTTTTTATTTTATCGACCTTCTTTCTATTAATTCAATCCATGAAATGTCTTTCTTTGTGTTCCCAAACTAATTGCACCAATTTAAACTTCCTTCAAATAGTTCTTCCGATTACTTAAATACTTCAAATCCTTTTAATCAACTGTTTATGCTGTCAGTAGCTGGAATAACGCAGTATTACCTTCCTTTCAATACATTACCATGTATTGGAAAATATTGGAATCGTGTCGAAAATCACAACTCGAGTTTTCGACGGATATACAAGTTTCGATCACTATAGAACTCGAGAAAACTATTTTAAACGCGACGTCTGTGTGTATTTGCGCGCTTGTCTGTCGGTGTGTTTGTCTGGCAGTGTGTCTGTCTTTGCGATGTTTGTATTGGTGCAATGTATGTATCCACTGTATCTAAAAAACTAATTGATCAAATTTCACGAAATTTGGTAGATAAGTCATTTGTGTGTGACCCTGGTGCTGATTTGATTTTAGTACGAAAAGATAATAAAGAACCTGTCTTTGTTTTGCAAAGTGGTTCACCAAAATCGTCAGAATCTAAAATAAAAGACTACGTATGCTCAAATGTATCATTTAAATACTTGTTTTATACGTAATTTTGCACGACAAAAAAATAAGGCCAACTTCATAGCTCTAGAACTAACTGTTTTCAAGATATATTAGTTTTGCATTTTTGACACGTCGCCTTTGAAAATACGTCCAGTGGAAACGAAAATTGTATTAAAACTGAGAATTCAATGTAATTTCCAATAGTTACCCATTTTATTTTGTGCAATTAAACTCAATTTAATGAATTGTGAAAGAAACAAAAAATGAATTTATGTCTGAAGGGAAAGACATCTGCTACCCACATCAGATTTTTTTTTTATTGTTACAATATTTTAAACAGCCAGTTTTAGCGAATTTTTTATATTGATAAATAGGTTTATGTTTGCATTGTGTATTCATTACGGTATTAAGTGACTTATTTAAAACACGAAATTGCAATATATAAACTGTATCCAGTTGCTTCATATTCTCACAAGTAACTCTGTAAAGGTCTCACCATCCCTGTCAAGTATCGAACCGCAAATCTTCGAACTATACAATCGATTCTCATTGAGCTGTTGAGAAAATGAGCTGTTGCTAATCATTGAGCTCATTTAGCTGCTGAGAAAATGAGCTGCTGCTAATCATTGAGCTCATTGAGCTGCTGCTAATCATTGAGCTCATTGAGCTGCTGCTAATCATTGAGCTCATTGAACTGCTGCTAATCATTGAGCTGCTGAAAAAATCTAACTTCTTCTCGTCGAAGCGAACCCTATAACTGTAACACGATTTAGTTATTTAAAATAAAATAAAATCGGAAAATCGTTTCATTTTAAAGTAACTCTCACTAACTCTGTAAATAACAAATAAAAACCTTCTATTTTCTTTTAGTGTAGATCGTTTTGATGTGCTTCTTTCGTCACATTACATTTTTGCTTCCGTTTCGAAATCCTGCTTCGTCTATTTCCGACCAGAGGCAATTAATCAGTATGCAAATTTGCAGTCAAATCGTCCAGGATCGTATCGTAAATTTCACACTTCTTCCCTCACCTCATCTCTTTCGTCCGGTGAGGACCGGAATGAATTTTTTCGCATGAATCGCAATACGCGGCAGGGAGGGTCGCAGATGGTACGTGCACCAGGTGGTACGCGCAACGCGCACCTGGAATACGCAGAGGATGGAAAATTCGTTTTTTTTTTCTTACTTTTTAAGTACTCAACGGAAAATTAGGGCCAAAGGTTTGAGAAGTCGTTAAGAAATTGAGTGCGAAAGGAAATATTGAATTCCACGCACCATTTGCCCTGAAATAAAATATCTAGACAAAGAAATAACAATTACTATTGGCTTATTTCTGTGGATAAATGTTTGGAATGGTTTCATTCCCAAGTGTCAGTATAAACAAGTAACAATTACTATTGACTTATTTCTGGGTACACATGTTTGGAATAGATTCCCTCCTAATTCTCAGTATACATAAGTAACAATTACTATTGACTTATTCCTGTGGATATATTTGGAATGCTTTCATTCCTGATTGTCAGTATAAACAAGTAACAATTACTACTGACATATTTCTATGGATAAATGTTTAGAATAGTTCCCTTCCTCTTAATCCTGTAATGATTAGTATAAAGAATAATTACTATTTACTGATATTTTGGAATAAATGTTTGGAATAGTTTTGTTCCTATAAGTGATAATTACAAATTAGGGATTTCTGTATATGAATGTTTAGAAAAGTATATAAATGTTTAAAAAGTATATAAATGTTTAGAAAAAAAACCTGGAGTGTTACGCTCCACTCAATTTTATCATGCATTTATATTCCACATGGTTTATATTTACATTTATCATACACAGTATAAGAATGAAAATACTGGGGGGAGGTATACTTTCTTATACATTCATATTCCATATCGTTTATATCCCATTTTATTAACAGTCAAAATCAAAATGAGAAAAATATATCATTTTATTAGCATTCGTTTGTTGTTCGACTCTGCTTGTCATTGTAGATTCTATTGAATGGTCATTTAACAAATTAAAACTTTTAAAATACGGCAAAAAAAATTTTAGCAGACAATCACAAATAATTGATTTAGCCCTTGTGGAGATTGGAAATATTGAGGATAGAGAAATGAATATGACAGAGCTTATTTGCTAAGTTTGCTGTTTCAAAGACAAAAAAAAATCTTTATTTATTTATTTTTTATTTATGTATTTTTTTTTGTGTGTGTGAACATAGTTATGTTATACAATTATGTTATTTGTTTCATATGAAAAATAAATTCTTCAATTATAAATTATTTCGAAATACATTTAAAAAATTTCAGATAGAAAGATAGAGGGGAGGGAGAGGCTCAAAAAGTTTAGTTTGTAAGCCCAAAAATTGTAGTTACGGCACTAAGTGTAGGAAAATATAATTATATGAATTATTGCTGTCAATCAATCATCCACTGCTAAATAGAGAAACTTCGCTTTACAGAAAATGTATTTTATACACATCTTGTATGTAATGCTAAATGTACTAAGTGTTACGTAAATCGAGATGGTTTTAGTTTACTATAACACTACAATCAAACTTGCTTTCTTAACAATAAATAGGTTTTTATAATATAATAGCACTTGTTACATTTTAATAATGTAAATATTTAAACATGAAACACCACATATAAAAAAATAGTAACTCTAATCAATAAAAATTATCACTCTTTTCATTATCAAAAATATGTCTCTTTAAACTGTAAGTATTCTCTTTAAACTGTAAGTTATTCTTTTATTCCTATCAGAATTTCTTAAGAAGTAAGAATTTCTTAATTTAAAAAGAGATATATAAATTAGCGACAAGTCTGTCAAGCCGATGATGTTTTCTTTTAAAGATGAGTTTTCTTTTAACTTTCAAAACATACCTTATTCATAAATATCCTGACAAAGTTTCAAAACCGTGCATAAATTATTTACTTAAAAAAGACAGTCATTATTTAGAACAGTGTGTCATTGAAATACCATTAAAAATCACATATGCTACAATATTTACTTATCTATTTTGAATATGTAATTTATTTTTAACCCAGAAGAAGAAGAAGAAGATGTCACTGTACTGTAACTTTAAAATTGTTGTTACGTTTCTATCATGCCTAGAAAACGGAAATCCAGAAATGATGGTCACATGATGACGGCTTCTCCACCATAGAGAAGCCATCACCGAATTCAATGTAGGGGTTACTATGATCCTGCTGCAAACCCCAGGAGATTTCAAAAATGGTTATTGTACATGGGACTGTAAAAATAGAGAACATATGAGAGTTTTTAAAGATTATTTTCAGAAAAAGAAGAGTTGGTACAAAATATAAGGATGCTTATCTACTTATAAAACGGGTTAAAATTCTGCTAGAGATTGCCGCTAAAAATAGTTGATAAAAATAGTTATATATAGCTAAAAATAGTTATATAGTTAAAAAATATATCGTTTTATACATGTAGAAAAAATTTGTGTGTGTGTGTGTATTTAATCAACATTTAAAAAAAAACTGTCCAGCAAACCCAATTACGAGGGAGAAGTAGCATTTTAAAAAACACTTAATATTTTTAAATAATAAAATCGAATTTTGTTTTTAAAAAAATATTTGCTTTCTTTTTCCTTTATTTGGTATAACACATAAATCATAATAATTACTCAAAAAGGCATTTTTGTGCAAGTGGATTTTATATTGTTACTCCCTCTTAAATTTGAAACAGTATCTGATGTAAAATAAAGAAAAAAAGAAAAGTAAATACAGTAAAAAATAAATACAGTGCACATAAATCCTTACTTGATTTTTATTTTATTAAATAAATAATACGCATAAAAAATAATATTTTCTTAAATGGGAAATAAATAGCCTGAACAGTTTTGACCTTAAATTTCTGAAATTTGAAAACTAGTTTTTCTGTTGCATTGACATGAAATCCCAACTGTTATATAAAGTATTAATCTTTGCTTTATCTAATAAAATGTGAAAATTATATAAACTAACTTAAAAAGTTGGTTTATATAATTTTAAAAAATCACCACTAGGAACGCTATAATCACTTTTATTCGACCAGAAATGGTCACTTTATAATGATAGTCCTAACGTGTACAATAATAGATTTTTCCTTATAATTCGATTATGGTACTTAAGGATTTTCTTGGGAACCCTATATACAGGATGTCTGAGAAAAATGTATACATTTTGAATATTTTTATTAATACAGTTTGCAATTAAGGTAATCCAAGATTTATAATTTATATAAAAGAGGAACACATATAATTATTATGGTCTATCGCCTCTGTTCTAGATTTTCTGTTATATACAAAAAAAAATATTTCGTCAGTTGTGGACTGTAATAATGTGTATATATTTTTAAGACGCCCTATATATATGTAGTAGGTAAAATGAAAAATTTCCAAGTCCGGCGATTGTTTATAAAAAATTTTATTTCCATTATATTTAAATGAAATTTGAACAGAATGATTGAGATGATTTAAATGAAATTGAACCATTTGAAATGAAATTTAAGCTATTTGAATGGTTTAAATGAAATTTGAACAGAATAGTTTAGATCGTTTAAATGAAATTTTAACCATTTGAAATGAAATTTAAACTATTTGAATGGTTTAAATGAAATTTGAATATAATAATTTAGATCATTTAAATGAAATTTGAACCATTTGAGATGAAATTTAAACCATTTGAATAGTTTAAATGAAATTTGAACAGAATGGCGAGTTTTCCAACACACAAGCCCATCGAAATCAACCTGTTTCCCTGTCGATCACTTGATCACAATGATGGAGAAGGAAGTCGTAAATTATCGAACCATCAACTCATGTTTCCTGTTCCATCGCTTTGGCGATTTTAAGCGGCAATACCTCTAATGTTATCATCAAAAACAAGTGGGTTAGCGGTACATTATTGTTTCCGTGACGTTTTCGCAATTTGTGACCATAAATAATCCGTATTCTAAGTCTTTTGTAGAAGCATTTATTCGCCAAAAGCCAGGCAAACTTAGTAAAAATATCCACCAAAACATGCTGAAGAAATTTTATAAAAAAAATGATTTAAAATATTTCTAAATAAGTTTGACTTCAAAGTGCTATTCACTCCTATCAATAAAATGAATGTTTCTGTCCTATTGAAAAGTTTACTTATTTGGGATCAAAACATCCATTTAGCGTTATTTTTATCAATTTGGCGTTATTTTTATCAATTTGGCGACATTTTTATCAATTTGGCGACATTTTCGTCTATTTGGCAATATTTAAAAAAGTCGCCAAGTTTGTGACATCCCGCCAAATTGTTTACCAAGCATTACGAACGGGCGGAGAAATGGGTTATTCATATAGTCGTTTGTTATTTCCAAGATATTGAATTTTCATCAATTAGTCACCATTTTCATTGATTTAACGTCAATTTTATCAATTTGGCGGCATTTTCGTCAATTTAACAGTATTTAAAAAGACTCGCCAAGTTGGTGATATGCCGCCAGAATTCGTCTCCAGAATTTCGCCAATCGTTACAGACGGAGAAATAGGTGTCGCATGGTAAACCCATGATCCAATATTTTCGGGGTTGCGATCTTGAGTTTACTTATTTATTTTGGGGGTCAGCCTTTTCGTTTGGCCAGCTGCTCTCCTCGGAATAGGAGACAGGATGTCGGAGGTTTCTTTAGAGATCTTATTTTCACCGAAAGGTTTAACGTTTGTCCGTTTTCGGAGGGATCATAGGGTTTTCGGCCGGCTTTGAATTAGTGCCCGAAAGCAGTGCAGTTTCGCAGGGGCTTGAGAAGGGGCTTTTTGTTTCTGGAAGGCCTAAAGCCAATGGCATGGCTTTGGGGTCAAGGGGTTAAGACCCTGAATCCAATGAGGTAGTTGTATGCGCCTCAGGGGCGTGTTTTAAAATCTTGGAGAGAGAGAGAGTTTTCAGAAATTTAAAAAAGGAGCGAGGAGAATGTTCTCGGACTTCAGGGAAAGAAGTAGCCCCGTTTTGAAGTGCGTGTGATACCAGTAAGATGAAAGTCCGAAACTCGGCCAGCAATGTTGGTGAGTTACCCAATTGGGACTTTTTGTCTATTTTGTATTTGTTCGATCTCTCTCTCCGTGTTAAGAATTTTTAAATATTTCATAGGGATGTTTTAAGTTTATTTTAATTACCATCTTTCACATTTTCGTCTATGAGACTATATATACTTTTGTATTTGTTTATCTTAAATTTGGTATTCATCCCATTTAGAATATGGGAAGTTGTGTTTTAAATAATTTAAATCAATAATGTTGTAAATTTTTATATAGTGTAAATAAATTAATGTTTGTAAATACTCACGGCCCTTATTCTTTTTCGCGCTCTTACCGGGCGTGTCCTAAAAAGGAAGTTACCTTAGGACAATAGGTTATTCTTGTAGTAGATTCTTATATTTTTTCCAAGATATTGAATTTTCATCAATTAGTCGTCATTTTTACCAATTTGGCTGTATTTTTATCAATTTGACCACATTAAAAAAATAGCTCTCTCAAAAGTTGGCGATATTCCGCCAAGCTTTACCCAGAGATAGATAGATAAACGGACAGATAAATCAAGGTGTTTATACTATAAATAAAATATTAATGTGAGAATTAATAATTTAAAACAGAATGCTCAACATGGGATCGACAAAACATTTAAAACTTCAAGACTAACTCCCAACTTATGAACATAATATAAATAAAATCGTGAAACATGACTAATATGGAACATGACAGCTGCACTCGCCCTGAGTGCCAAAGTGTTGAAACAGTTTGCACAAAGTGTGTGTGTGTGTGTGCTGTAGACTTTTCCTGCGTGCAGCAGAACGACCCTCTCTCACGCGTTACAGCTTCCTTTCAAGCTAGCTCTAATGAAGTTATAAATTGTATAAAGTGGCAAACAGCATATCTATTTCCCTATGAAACGGTTTTCTAACTAAATTCAACTTATTAGTGACAGAAAAACGTTCGACAATAAATACATATTAAGTCAGATTGAATTATGTAAGGATATTGCGTAAGAATATATATGACTAATGGTTAGCAGACACCACAATAAAGGTTAAAAAATATGATTTTTATGGTATCCACCATAACGCAGTATCATTCCGAGATTTTCTGAGGCTCCAGGCAAATTTTCATGAGAGGCCCCATCTGAACAACAAATTCAGTTAAACGTCACAAATCCGAAAATAGGTAATCTGAAAAATTGATTATACAACAATTTATGTATGTCGTTTTTACAAGCTCAAAAATAAATACGGATGCATTACGTTAGTCTTTTCACTTTAGGTTCTAACGCAGAATATTGCTCCCTTCCCCCCGATCGACAACATTTCTTTTGGGGGGGTGGCTTTCGTATATGATATCAAAATATTCCTGTGCCCAAAATATGCAATTCCAATAGATTATCCGACCCTGTTTATATAACTATAATTTTTCTATCTAATACCTAAAGATCCTCTACTAATAGCTCAGGCAGGAAGAAGGAATACTGATTATGCAAATTCTTTTAAGCCGGGGTCCATTAATTGGTCCTGAAATCACAAAATACCGAAATTCGTTGAAACTAAGACAAATACGAAAAGCTACATTAAAACCACCAAATCACAAAGGGGATACACACCTTGGGTACCTATAATACCATGATCTCAATGTGTCCAACTACAATTCTATAAAAAAAATCGTAGCCAAAACGTAAAAAGAACTGTAAATTGATATAAAAATGAATCATGATAAAATGTAGAATTGTATAAAATACAAGATATTAGCTATAATGCACTATATTTAGTCTTTTAATAAATGCCATAAAAGTCCAATAAAAACAATGTACAAAATTTGTGGCCTTCTACAAACATGAGGTCCCAAGCGGTGTCGCAGACTGCTTGACCCCTAGTATCCCACAAACGTATCCATCATACAAATAAATCTTTATATCACACAGCTAAGTGTGACAAACTGATAAAGGTATAAATTACAATTACAAAACCAAAACTGCTGAAGGTAGAGACTTGAATCTTTGCATACACATGGGTAATCTGTAAGCAATAAAAAAAAACTAAAATCTTGCAATTTCGTTTGATAAATGTATTAATCGCGCAAATGTTTGCTCTTACATTTTTCCCGCTATAACGCTAGAACGGCTAAACACACAAAATTTGTTTTTATACCATCATGACAATTTTTTATATTTATCAAATAATGTACAGTTTTCGATTCAATTGTGGTTACTCTGACAACCGAGTGACGTTTTAAATACAGAAATTGGCTGCTGACTATTTTTTAAATCGAAGAATTGAAAAATAATGCTTTAATTAATTGATTTGTCTGGAAACTTTGAAAAAAAAAAATGGAAACATACAATGATTAGAGATAAAATATTGAGGTAAAAGTAAGGTGTTAAAACTTCATATTAAGAAAACGCCAATATCGTTTGAGACAATAATTCAGGTGGCGCTAGGATAAGTAATCCTGCATTGTATGCATTTCTATGGCGAAAGGCCTAAAATATTGATTTAAACTGTCAATTTTTGCCCAACGGTAAGTAAAACTGAAACAATAAAGAATATCCCTGCGCATTCAAAATTATTTCACCTTTCAATTTATTTTTATCTCTATATTCCGTACTCTATCCTACAACTATGAAAAAAAAATCTGATGTGGGCAACACATGACTTTCCTTATATAATGCAATGAATTTACAACTTTTACAGTAAAAACAAAATAGGTTATTCTTATAGTAGATACTTACATTCTTTCCAAGATATTGAATTTTCGTCAATTGGTCGTTATTTTCATTGATTTAGCGTCATTTTTATCCATTTAGCGAGATTTTCGTTAATTTGCCAACATTTAAAAATGTCGCCAAGTTGACGACATTCCACTAAATTCCTCGCCAAAATCTCGTCGAGTGTTATGGACGGCAAAATAAGTTATTCTTATATCAGATAAATGACTATTGACGTTCAAATAAAGTATTGCTCGAAGTATTTTTTTCTCATGAATGGAACGAGCTAGATCCAAGAGAATGATGTCACCAAATCTATCCCATGATATTACATATGAAGAGTGAACATGTTTCTCTACAGTTAATATTTTTTTTAATTTATGGGACTTTTTGATAAATTTATTTGAAAATGTGCAATATCTCGAGAACGGTTCATGCTAGCGTTCTAAAATTTATGTCAATCGTTTTCTAAGGAAAAATTACATAAGAAATGTCTATTTGCGTAACTTTATTAAAGGTTTTGATTTTTTTATGATTTTTTCAAAATTTTACTCGAAAATTTAGGGGGGTTCTGAAGATTTGATTGTGTTTAAAATTAATAAGCTTCCAGTGTTCATGAATTGTAATTTTTGTACCAAATTTCATTCGAATCACTGCATTCGTTCGTGAGATATCGTCTCCACAGACTCACTGACACACACACACGCACACATACACACAGACATAACCTTTAAAAAGTTCGATTCGTGATCAGGGATGCTTGAAACGTGCTCTCCCGTCGAAAACTCGAATTCGAATTTTCAACTTTGTCACAATACTTTCCTTATACATTATGTATATAAGGAAAGTAATATTGGTTAATTATGCTCATTATTAGGGAACACTTAATTTAAAAATAATCAATATACTAAATACTATGCCTTTCTGCTGTGTCAACTAATAATAGCAGCTACTTTACTAACACTAGCGACACCTATATATAATTTTCAAAGCATTATGGCATTTCCAAGCGTTTCATATAGTAGTTTTATTTCCTACTTTCTAATTCCATTCATATACCGCAATTTCTTAGACTATTTAACAGAAATATAAAAAGTGCGCCAGTTATGATTAAATTTGAAACATTTCTTGATATTCAGAACTTTAATTAAGTGTGCATGTGTCACCTTGAGTGACAACTAGACATTTTGCCAGCTCGGAGTAAGGTGGAAAATGACTAGTTGGAATATTATCTACTAAAGCATATTATTCGATCATGATTTTTAGAATTATGTCAACTGAATGCCCTTACAATACATCTGACGTTGTGACGATGGCGAAAACCATCAATTGATTCAGTTTTAACATGAAAATCGAAAATATATAATTAAATGAATTGCATCATGCAGCAATTTTCTGCAATATAAGTATTAATCCATCTTTCACGTTGCAGGGTTTATTTCAAATATAAAAATTAACTGGAATGCAGATCAACTCTACTTTCTCATACCACAATTCCTTTTTAAGTAGTTTGTGCATTTTTTTTTTTAATTTTACAAGTGAAAATTTTAAAAATCAGTATCGTTAATCCAAATTATTACAATTATAGCGTGTTACCCCTCACTTTAAAGGGATTGACAAAATCTTTCGATTGATACTATACTTGACAATGTACCCCCCCCCCCGGGAGGGGGGAGTAACTCCTCATCCCCGTGTGGGACCAATAACGGCATGAATTGTATCACGACTATTTTTGACGACAATGGTTGAAATTATTAAAAATCGAATTCAATCATCCATAAATAGTCCCTTTTATGTTTGATTATGTCAAATTTTGTCCTATGCTATCATGTTAAAAAAAAAAAAAAATTAAATTTCGTATACGTTTCGGCGTTTTCGCTCGCATTAAGAGCAATTCTATCTAGTTCTAGATTTCGCGATAACAAAGCTGAATATAAAGTTTTGTGAAAATCCATTAATATTTATGGCAGCAATTGTGTACACAAGAAATCGACCACAGACATACATATCTTGAAAACAATACTTTCTGCATACTATTCATAGTATGAAACAGTAAAATTTAAGGGAAAAAGCACAGTATGAAGCATGCCGTACAGAACAAAAGCTGCACCAGATAGATCTGAAGGAGAATGTAGGCTTCATTTCTAGCATAGGAAGATATATAATCATTTTAGTAGCTGAATGGATGGAGCATAATCTGTCCGGAGATCGATCATTCGATTAACTGCTGGGATACGAGTTCTTTAGAAAGGTTTTAATTATTTTGCAAAACAGAAAGATTCTGATGTCAGCACTTTTTGAATGCGATATATTCTAAATACTTTTAGTTAGTTTTCCTTTCACCTTGTCCCTCTGTGATCATTTTGCATACTTAAGGACATATTTGCGTATATATATATATTTGCAGTTTCAAAAGAAAACGACACTATACACCAGCGATTCTAGGAGGGTGTGCAGCAGCTGCACGCCAGTGTGTCGTGAAAGCGCCCGGCTGCGTTGTGAGAAAACAACAAAAATATTTTTAATAAAATGAGAAAATAAGAGAAAATATAAAATTGGTATTAAATACTTCTAAGAATGTCATTTATTAATACACGATGAATGCCGATTGGTTTATATACCCTCCTCTAAGATTCGGGAGCATTCGAAATATTTCTCGAACTACGCCTAATTGACCTTTGCTCGAACTACACCTAATTGACCTTTACTCGAACTTTGCCTAATTAATCTTTGTAGGTGCCAGGCCTACATTAAATTCTTTGTACATTAGATTCAATCCTAAGCCTAGATTAGATCATTAGAATCTGTAAACCTAGGTAGTGATAACGCCTCTAGCGCAGTTCTGTACTGGCGTGCTATAATGTACCTATGTACTATACTGGCGTGCTGTAATAGCCCACAAGGCGAAGTAATGTGCCGCGAACTAAAAAAGTTTGCGAATCACTCTAAACACGTGTACAGTTCAACTCAATTTTTTATTTTTTCAACTAAAACAATGCGACTTAAATTTGCAGTCAAATACGCGCCAAATAGATAAATATAAAAGAGTATTAAAGTCACGTTAGATATTCAACTCTTGTTGCTTTTATTTGAACGAGTAGAAGTTTCAACAGCGATTTACTCTTATATTTGTTTTATGCATACCACTTATTCCCCAAAATGATGATATTGCGTGTTTTTGAACAAGGGGGTACAAATATTTTATAGACGAGTTATTCTATCCAAGATTTCATATATGGTGGTATATTTTTATTTTGGTAAAGGCCAATTGAATCATATTGTTTGTTTCTTTGGATTGGGACAAATAAAAATACTAACATCACTATTGACAAAACTAATGTTGTCTAATTTACAAGGGGAAACGTTTTGGTTTCAGTCAAAATAGACTCTCAAAACTTTAATAGAAGGCATTGAAGAGAGAACTGCTTTTTTCCTAAAATAATTTCCAAAGATCGTCCCTCACTGTATAGTATAGCCTTCTGCTAAAAATATAAATCTTCTTGTTTATGTTAACACTGATTAAATATATTCTTTCATGATAGTACATCTGAAAAATCAAAGCTGTCCAAGGTGGGTTAGTGTCATTTCATTCATTTTCAACACTAATACTCCGCCTAAATTCATACATTCTTGTCATTCCCGTCTGTTTTATTGTTTTATGTTCCGGGGTTAACTATTTTGACTCTGCAATAGTGTAGAAATATTTTGCTATAAAGAACCATCCAAGCATCGCCATGCGAGCAACCCAAATGGAACTGTGCGCAAGAGGGGAAAAATACCTCACCCGACAGAAGTGTTTTCGAGACAAATGTCTGCCACCCCTCGTTGAACTCCAAGGTGTCACCACCATTGTCGCGAACGTTCAACCGCACAAGTTGAAGACCCTCTCTGATTTACTGCAGCACCCACCACCTTCCATAAAGCTTCCCTCTTGCAATACTTTTTCAGCGCTTGTTTCTTAGAAATAAGAATGTTTTATTTATTTTCTTTTTCTTTTTCGAAAAGACAAAGGTTATTGGCGCTCGAAACCTGCAGGTTATGTCCTGTGCATGTCAAATTGGGCTGGTGCACGAAGAGGTGCTAACGTTTTTCTGGGAAGCACTCACGAGTATCTGTATCCTAGGCCCATTCCTAACAAGAAATTTGGGGAACAATCGAATAGAGAAACGTGCAGGCTCAGTCGCCTGACTGGATACAGATAATTTTTGACAAAAAACGATTCAACTGGACTTTTGGATTTGCAACCAAACTTGCGGAATATTTTCACGTAAATCCGCTAAAATTCCCGAAGTTGATACAAAACGTTTGTCTATTAGATTTGTCCATCACAGTTGATCCATGTTATATAATATGCAGTAAAAATCTCTCTATGATAGACCAGCTCCAATAAGAGACTACCTCCTTTAACAACTGCTTTTCTCGGAACGAAATTCCCGCCCCCCACCCCCTACAATGCAAAAATTCCATTATATTAGGAGCTATTAGAAACCATTCTCACTTTCATTTTTGATGACTGAGAAAGAAGGGAGCTTACCGTTTATTTAAAATCGAATGTAAACTTTAGAATCTTTTCATTTTGGCCGATTGATGAAGAACCATCATCGGAATACTCACAGAAAAAAATTCTTTTCCCATTCATTTCAGAAAACACTCAAAGAAATGAGTAGATTAATGGCAACTTTATGATCTGTTGAAGACGATAAAGTACTTCATTTACGCTCTGAACTTTAGATTTGTTTAGAAAAAAAAATGTAACATCAAAACAAACTACTATTAATTCCAGTTTTAAAAAGTTGCAAATTTCATAGCTTGTGCTTTAAATATTAAGTTACCAAATCGTTATTTTAAATTTTATATTTACATGCTAATGTGACACAAATTTTGCTATTTACGTATGTAATTCTAATTGTTTTTTTAATTTCATATTTATCTCCCCACTCACAAAGGATCTCCATTACGAGACTATCTCTCTAAGCAACCACATTTTCACGAACGCAGGGTGTCGCGTTGAATTTTACTGTAGTTTTGAATCCAAATAACTTATATGTGTCATAACACAGACATTCTGGAGTTGGTTAAGTTAATAGAAAAATTACTTTGAGAACTTTATGCATTTGAACTTAACATTTTACCAAGCTACCGACAGTGCTTTGTGCATCGGCAAAGGATCATAGAGAAGGGTTACTGGGCTAATCCCGCAGAATATTTTAGAGTAAACATATGAGACGACTGTCAATGGCGGCAAAGGGCAGTAAAAATTATTGCCTAAACTTCTTCCTACTCAGTTTCAAATAATTCAAACTTTATTCAAATTAATAGAAAACGTTATATTTAACCAAGTCACATAGGACGAGTTGTTCAGAACCCTTAAGGCAAGTTGAATCATCCCAGTGACTGATTGATTGATAAGAGCAATGGAGTCTCTTTGGCATTGGTTCCATAAGACTGAAAGGAAAAGAATAGCGCCTGAATCTGGCATATTTTCTCAAAATCCTGTGTAAGGTATACATTAGAGACAAAATGGCTTGACAACGAAACTGGAGCGTATACAACTATCTACAGGGTAATTCAAATTAAAAGCGGGGACATTAAACGTGTTTAAACAGCTCAGTAGGAAAAACAACTCGGCGAATTGCAACCAAATGTTGTACACATACTTTTCTGAGCATGCGTATTTGATTTCGAAACAAAAAAGACATAGTTTAAATTTCGGCAGTCAGGAGTGAAATTTGCCGCTGCAGTCCCCGCTACTTGCATATTGCTCCCTTATCTAACACATATCGACAAAAAGTAGTTCCGAAAATTACAAATCGTAATTGGACCTTTACGTAAACCTTTTAACTGTCGAAATGCCTTAAGTACAGCAGAAGCATTGTTGTTTTAACAAGTAATGGTAAAGCTATCTAGTAAGGTAAGCTTCATAACCCTTCGCTAGTCGTGGATTTGTGAAGAAAGTCTTTATAACTCATTTTATAGCCTGCGGTTGTAAACTATATTTCACAATATACAAAATACGAGGACAGCAGCGCCAGATTTCACCTCTAGCGGCCGAAATTTAAACTACTTTTTTCTTCAGACATCGAAACCGCATATACTCAAGGAATGATTGCGATTCGCCCAGTGGTTCATCCTAAAGAGAAATCTAAACACCACGTTTAATTTAAATCACCCTGCACGCTTGGACAGGCGAACTATAGCGTAAAAGTAGCTTTCACACCCTGTTTAACCAAACGTTTCTATAGACATTTTAGTGCCCCGTTCAATTATATTGCGAGTTATTTGCAAATACTTACAGAATACCCTCGAACAGCAGTCAATGTTCTAGACAATCATAACTATTCGGTGAAACTTCGTTATATAATTCATATAGAGCATTGTGGAACTGCGCATTAAATTTCCTATTTAAACGTGCAGATTGCAATCTTGGGGTTTCACAGTTTAAGCTGGGAAATACGTCCTGCTTCTTCACGTATTTACTGTGCCATTTCCCTCCCAGTAAGTATCCAATTATTGTAATTTACCCGAGTCGTATCGATATGGGTCTCCGATATACAGCATGTCAGCGACCTGTCTAAGCAGTGATAATGCGATATCCCTTTTTTTCCCTTATAGGATAAGTACTAGTGACACTTTCATCTTTGGTACACACGAGATAAGAAAGCACTTATTGCGTCTATCCAAAGATCAAAACACCATGCCAAAACCGAAAATTCTTATATTTGTGAAATGTTTTTTCGCAATTTATCAATTTTAAGCAAATTATATTCTTTCATTTTCCGAATTTCAGGAATCGTGATTAGTGTTTAATGTATCTTTGCATTGTAGGTCTCATACAGATTAAATGAAAGGGGTTAAAACACACCAAACTCATTTGAGGCAGACATTTAAGTCGAGCTGGCTTAAGATAAGTTCCACAGCATTGTATTTATTCCTGTGGCAAAACATCAGTATATATTAAATAATATTTACTTAAACTGTTGTTTTCGCATTAAGTAAATTATTAATGCAATGCAAATTATGACTCAAACAATAAAGAATATTTCTATCAGTGGCGGTGCAGCGTGCATAGGCACCGCTGCACTGCTGGAGCGACAGTGCTCACTCTCCCTCGCAGCCTCGCGTGCAGCTTCCTATGTGAGCATGTGCACAACAGTCAAACACCACGTTTCACAGTTCCAGCGGCGTGGTGTTTGACTGTTGTGCGCATGCGCAAGTAGGAAGCTGCACGCTGACTATGTACTCAAATGTAATTTCTCTTCCAATATTTTTGTCTCCCTATATTCTTTATACCCTGTTCTACAAACAGAAATAAAATACTTGCTAATTCTAATCATAATTAGAGCACTATTCAGAAAACTTTCAAAAATACACATCGTTTTCTATTATCTGAAATAAGAACAGATGGAACCATAGAGGACTGGCTATAATTCTCATAGCATTATGGTATTTTCAAAATTTTCATCCTGGGGAGTTTTATCTTCTCTTTAATTTCATGGTAAGTCCAGTAACACCGATTACTGCACTGGAAATGTAGATAATAATTCCTTTAAAAGCCACAATTACTTTTGAAATTAATGAGTTAATTGCAACTTTGTCATTCCAAAGCCCCGAGTGAGCTTTCTTGAAAGATCTCATCTGAATAATAAATGTAATAACACGTCACTAATTCGAAAGTTGGTAATTAGAAATACATATTATATCCAATGATTTATTTATGTAGACGTTTAATTGGAATACACTATGTCTATAACTAGAATGATCAATCATGCATAAAGCATTGATTATGAAACACCTGCCAACTGAAATGCAATTTTATTTAAACATCTCTAAAATGCGATACATTTAGAGCTGAAATATTTTAAATTATCACAGTACTACAATAATTTATTATATTTGAAAACTTAAAACTTCATCGAAAAAAAAAATGAACTTTATTCGAATGACGTCATCGAAATATAAATCGTCTGGTTCTTTATGTAAACGCAATAAATATTTCAATCATATCATTTTTATTCCAGACTCCAGAGATAAATAATTTCGCGTGAAAAAAATTCAACAATTCTTACACAACTCATCTGACAATCACTTGTTTGCATTCTGCATCTATTAAAATTAGGCTTCGTTGTAGAAATAATCAAAGTTTGATGATCATTTAAACTCAAAAATATTGCAATTGCTTTGGCACAGAATATAGATGCACAGAAAATACACAACAATAAAGCGGTTTTAGGACGGATGCAACACTAAGTATAAATTTAAAAGAACTTTTTAAATCAGCTTTTACACTGGGGGGGGGGGGAAGATGGATGCTATATTTTATTTTGAAGTGGGTCACGTGATCTCTTCATACAATATGGGTGTAATTACTTTTTTAATTCTTATTTAAAAACTACCGAACACACTAAAATTTCATTTTGACAAAGTCATTTTTATGGTAGTTATCCTGCGAACGGACAGACAAACAGATAGAATGAACAAAGTCAAACACTTTTCAACTATGTTGGAAAGTGTTAAAAATGAGAATCAAGGAAGGAATAATAGAAAATGTGCAATATTTTGGAATCCCCTGCAAAATGAGGCCTAAAGCGATTGCGTGGCTCCCGGGAATACCCCTGAACAGCAAATATAAAATCAGTAATTTAATTTGCTTGTGATGACAACAGCATATTTGATATATTACACCATTTTTGCAAATCACTAGTCAGCAGTGGCGTAGGCAGAGCGAGAGACAAAGTCTTTCCTACCCATTGACTAAACAATTCCATTAATTCATAATCACAGACCGCGCCTATAGGGCATTTCCAAAGTTAGTATCGGGGCTCTCATTGCAGATAACAGCATCTATGGATCAGTTTGGTCCTTATTATGGACTCGTCAGAATAAAATAGCCGATGCATGCAATGGCAAAAAGAAAACTTGCTATGTACTAAAATTATTCTAATATACAGAAAAGTTTGAACCGAGTAATTTGAAAACTTTATGGCTGTTTTATGCGCACGTTGAAATAAAAAACATTAGAAAGATTTATTTAAGAAAGCGTCTTATAATTGTTTTGCAATTTATACCATTGACTAAGAATATGTTATTAATTAATATAACTTTATCAATTATTGCAGTAATATTATGGTGTTAATAAAAGTATTAATTAATCTATCATTTGATTACTATTACATATTAATTAACATGAATAATCAATAATTTTAAATGGGATATTTATTTAAAATATTTTACATCTGACATGAAAATACTCGCACCTGTTTAAGAACAATAAAATAGCAACATATCTTTTCCATCTTTCTCATCTATGAATAAATTTTTAAATACTTTTTCACAGTGTATTCGGGTTCTGAATTTTTAAGATTGTGCATAAAAGAATTAATGTTTAAATCGTGCAATATTTATAGTAATTACGCTTATTAAGACTATGTAAAAACCATAAACGTAAAAGAAAAGAGTTAAAACTCCATGCTACAAAATTGGTTGAGACAATAATCCAGGCTGTACTGGGGTAAGATAAGCCCCACGTATGCATTTATATGGCAAAAAATTAATATTGAATTAAATAATATTTATTTAAACTGTTAATTTCGCAGAGAAAAAATTATCATTGCAATTAAAATTATAACTCAACCAAAGAATATTTCTATGTATTCAGATTTTTTTTACTTTACAATTTATTTCTGCCTTCATGTATTCTGTACCATGCTCTACAACTAAGAAAATATTACTTATTACTTCTACTCATAATGAGGGAACTTTAATTTAAAAATAATCAAAAATACATATAATAAAAACTATGCCTTCCTGCTGTGTCAAGTGGGAATAAATAACACTTAAGACACTTAGATATAATTCTTAAAGCATTACGGTATTTTCAAACTTTTCATCCATAGGCGTTTTATCTCCTTTTCGCTAACTCCAAGATCAAAACTCTCCAATTTTGGAAACTTTCAGCACTTGGCGAGATTTTATTTTTCTTGAGTGCTGAAATGGAATTGTTGATTTACTCGTGTCAAGTTATGATGACACTTTAATTCCACATGACATCAAAATAACGCAATGGTTCCAAGTGATAAAATAAAAACTAAATGCAATGGCGCAAGTGATAAAATAAAAACTAAAACATCCGATGTTTTTGGTAGCTATGCTTTAGAAAAACTATGAAAAAATTCTCGAGATGTTGATGTTGTTGTTGTTGAAACCCAGACCGTCCGACCTACCAGAAAGGTGTAAGGTAACTGTTTGGACGGTCGGGAAGTGCCACCCAATTTAGACCGGAACCCAGTGGGGGAGGCATCCACAGGGACCGTACCCTCCTTCCCCTACCACCAACCTCTCGGAAGGACTTTCGAACCCACATGTTTAACGTGATCGTACTCCGCATGGTGAAAACTCTCATCATTTAGCGAGCTTTTTCTGTCTCGCCACCTAAAATGTACATTTTAGTTTTGATGCCAGTTTAATTCCACACAAATTTAACATAGAAATTAAATGTCCCGAATGGCAAAATAAAATAAACATTTAATGTTTTAAGTAGTTATGCTTATGAAGATTGCGAAAAACTCGCCAAGTGTGAGAACTCTCAACATTTGGCAAACAATGTTTTCGCGACCTGAAATGCACATTCACTGGTTCCAAGTTTTGATGCTAGTTTAATCCCACATCGATTCAGTAAACTAATTAAATGGCGCCAATTGAAAAATAAAGTATTCGATGTTTTAAGTAGCTATGCTTATAAAGACTGCAAAAACTCTTCAACAAATTGGGTAACTCTCAACATTTAGGATTTTTTTTTCTCGAGCCCTAAAATGGAATTTTAAATTGGTTGAAGTAAAGCTTCTGATGTCAATTCAATTTTACAGAAATTTATCAAAGTAATGGAATAGTTGAAAAACTTAAGCAATAAAATAAAACTAAAACATCGATATTTTTGTACGTATGCTTATGGTAGAATGCAAAAACTCTCTATTTGAACATTCAGCATTTGGAGAAATTTATTTTGACGGTGCCTAAAATGGAATTATAAATTTGCTTGTCTCAAGATTGGATGTCGCATTAATCCCACACAAAATTGCTATTAAAGAAATGAAATAGTTCCAATTAAGATCTTTTTAACATATCTCATTATATGCATTCTTCATCAATCCGATAGAAGCATGAAAATCGTTTGTTTTCTTGTATCAAGGCCTTTGTGATAAGTTGCAATGTTTCAGTCCCATGCTGCAGCCGTCAAAATAGTCTCACGTTCCATTCTTAGCCGAGAATTGGTAATTAAAAATCTCCCAAATAGTTGTTAGTTCATTACTTGCTGTGCATGCTTCATTAGAGGAGGCATTTCTTATCTGAATACTTTTACACATGTGGAATACATATCTTTTCTCAAGGATTTTACGTGAGCGATTTTAAATACGTGCGTTTAAATTAGTGTAAAAGCTTCTTAAACATATGGTTTTGGGGTCACAAAATGTTATACTATCTCCACTTGCGCATACTGTATATACAGGAGCATGCGCATGTGCATTTTGCTCCTGAATATAAATGAGGGATAGAGATTGTTTAATTTAATTATTAGACAGTTGAAAAGTGTATACACTGCAAAACATTCTGCAGCCTTTGCTCATTTTTTTTTTTAGCTACTTTGGTGGTAATTTCGGGAAACTGATAAGAAAAGTCACAATTACAGGCATTCAGGAAAATCCCAGCTTCATTTCTGAAATATTCAACTAATATTCAGCATACAGTCTTATTCCCTTGAAACTTTCAGTAACGTGCTTGCAAATGTTTTACAATGTAGTATGTCGTTTAAATCATGGTCTGCTTCATGTTAAATTTCTTAATATCGAACACAAAACTTTTCGTCTTGATGCCTATAAGTAATTGACACATTCCCGTTGATATATTTAGACATTCGTACAGATATAAAGTGTAAAAAAATTAATGAGTAACTCTTACTCGTCCATTGCTCTTTTTACATATTTCGAATGGGAACAGGATGATGTGTCTTGCGTGTGACGTTGGGAAGTAACTAGGAAAATGTATCGATATTTTTTGGTTTTATAAATTTATTGATGGTTTCGATAGATTAGTAAAATGAAGTTTTCTTCTTCCAAATCGAACTACAAACGATCTAGATGAAGCGTTACGTATTAAGTCTATCAGTTCTCATTTGACACAACAAGAAGACGTAGTGGTATACGTATTTTTGATTGTTCTGAAATAAAGTTTCTTAACTATAGGTAGAAGTAATAAGTATTACTTCCTAGCTGTAGAAAATATATGGAGGCAAAAATAAATTAAAAAGTAAAATAAATGAGGATGCATAGAAATAGTTTTATTTGAGTTGTAATCTGTATTGCACTGATAATTTATTTCTGCAAAATTAGCATATTAAATAAATAGTATATAATTCAATACGAGTCTTTCTTCATAGAAATACATCCAATGCAATATCACCCCCAGCGCCTCCTGGATTATTGTCTCAAAGAATTTTGCTGTTTCCCCAACATGAAATTTTAACTCCTTCCCTGACCCTCCATGGTTTCAACCAATTGGATATTTTGTGGAATATTTATCACTCGCTTATATGTAGCTCGATGTTTGCACGTCAGGTGGATGATTTTTATTTTCTTCGTCCAACATCCTTGACTCCACCCATCCCCATTAGAAGTTGCAAAAGAATAGTTTTCCTAATGTGAACGATCGGCCCAAACATCACCTGTTCTACAGTTGTATGGTGTAGAACAGCGTTTTTCAAATTGTGTTCCGTGAAAACCTGGGGTTCCGAGACAGTGTTCCAAGAGTTCCGCGAAGTAATAGTTTCGTAAACATTTTCTTAAAAGGAGAAAACACGTAAAATTTTTAATGTATAATTTAATTCTTACTAGCTTTAATTTTGATGTTAAAATAACGCTAATTAGTACATTTGGCAACAAAAATATCAAAATTTTTCAGGGCAATGAAAAGAAATTACGAAATACCACAATAGACTTTCTCTCATTTTGGGTTTCGCCATCAAATTGAATTTCAAAATGGATAAAACCATCAAATTGAATTTAAAAAATGAGTTCTGCCATCAAATTGAATTCTAAAATAAGTTCCGCGGCCAATAAAGTTTAAAAAACACTGGTGTTTAGGCTGTTTTACAGAAGGTCGTTTGCATTTCATTGAAACGATTTTGATAATTAATTTTTATGCATAAAGGGCGGATTTCTTGCGGTGATTTGCTTCTAACTGATAGCCTTGATTCTTGACTATAGCTCTAGCTCGGATTTTCCATGAAAGTAAACTTTTCCTTAGCACCGTCATGTCAATTTTATCCCACTCCTCTTAGGTCATTTTCCAAAGTCCGTTCAGTTATCTTGGATGCCGTTTTCCTAAGGCTCGTTTTAACAAATCGAAAGCGCAAAAGTCCATAGGAGAAGTGTCAAGTGATTTTACAGATATCTCATTAAATGAGATACATTTCATTCCTGTTTCTGATTCTTTCTCTGCAAAATATTCTGTACCCCCTTACCTTAATTTATATGCAATAATGAATATAAGGAAATTAATGCATTTTTCGGTGTCTTATATACTATTTACTTCAGAGGATTGGTCATTGAGGGCTTAAAATAGTCTGCTACTGTGACCCTGGTGACGACAGCTCCACAACGTGTGTTCCTTTAAATACCCACCGCTGAATCCACACCGCGAGATATGTGTTTGCGCAGCGGGAAACCGCCGTTAGCGAGGTCGGCGCAACGCGTGCTGAGTTAGGTTAAGTCACGGCAATGGTTGTTCCGTGTTGACTGTCTTGTCGGGTTTTCCTTTCGGAGAGATAGAGAAGACCATGCCTCTCAGAGACGAGAAAATATTTGTTCAAGAAACGTGTATTGAAAATCGCATTTTCAGTTGCATGGGATTCAAATTTATTCACAACAAAGGCAAGATAACTGGGACATAACTTGCAAAAAGAAAAAAAATACTGAGACCCGCTCATATGAAGAAATAGTGAAAGAATTCAAATTAAAACTTAATTTAACAAATAGTTGTGAAATTAGAAGTATAGAAAATTAATTTCAATATTTGGAAATCAAGATAGCATAGACATTTTAAGAATTGAAATATTAAATTAAACAAATTATTATACAAGAAACCATTAAAGTAAAAGTAGCACATCTAAATCGCAAAAATGTATTTAATATACAGTAGCACGTTTAAATCACAATATATGCAAGTGCACATGCTTTGATTAGCTATTTAAAAATTGCTGTTAACTTGTTATTCGTATTGAGCATGCGTGGATTAAAAATGGGCATTTCACACTGTTGCAGTTCGTTTAAATTGTGATTCTACACATCTGTGTGCAATTCTACATATATATGCAAATTTTCAACATCCTACCTATTGAAGTTTTTGAGTAAAATGGATCACAAAAGTCAGGAAAATGTTGATTTCGCTTCGTTGGGAAAGAAGAATGAATTTCACTTTGATCGTCCGTAACTAGAGACTAATAAAGTTGGTTTATTTGTAGGAAAATCATGTGTGTGATGCATTTATTAATGTAAAATGTCTCAGTACCTATATATTATTATTATAGACCTCCACTAATACGTGACGCAAAAGTATGAACGGCACATTAAAGGGCAACGCGCGTTGACTAACGTTGTACATTCATATTTACATTGGACCATGAACTGTTTCATAACAAGTTTTATAACATTTTTTCGATGAATGCGAACATTGATTTCGACTAACAACCCATTTCAAACAAGCATTGTACCATGGAAATAAAGAGTTAAATCTTTATGTTAAGAAAATTAAAATTATTTGAATTATCACAATAAGTCCGGTGATTCTGGGATAATATAAGTCTCACTGTATTGTATGTAGTATTCCTATTGCAAAAAGGTTGTATTGAATTAAAAAATATATTTCTGTAACCTGTTAATTTTGCAGAGCAAACGATCAGTGCAATGAAAATTAAAACTCAAACAACTTAGAATATGCCTACGTATTCAAATTAATTTCACCTTTTAATTTATTTTTATTTCCATATAATTTTGTGCTCTGTTCTACAACTAAAAGGAGTTATTACTTTTACTCATAATATGGAAAATATAATTTAAAAATAATCAAATATACATATAATAAACTCCACATCTTCCTGTTGTGTTAAATGGCATCAGACTGTACTTTGCTAACACTAGTGACATCTAGGTATAATTCTCAAAATGAGAGTATTATAGTATTTTCAAGCAATTCTTCCGCAAGAGCTTTATCTCCTTCTCTCTTTGTTTGTTGTTTAAATAGATACAGGCAGTGATACAAATATCAAAATATTTAAAACGAGATAGTACCATCTGTTCTTCAGGCAAATATAACTTGGCATTAATGTGGAAGCTATGACTGCTTATTTTCTTATAGTTAAAGCAAATATAACTTGACACCATAGGTATAGGAAAAACTGTAAATGTCCACTAAGTTATATAGTTCATCTATTAAACGCTATTAACATCTAAAATCTAAATTTTTTTTTCTATATAATACCAATGGTTTGAGTTATAATCAGCAAATTCCTATCTTTAAAACTCAAAATTATATTCATATTCTTTAATATTTCAATGAAAACTTATTCAAAATTGATATTCAAAATTAATTATATTGCTATAGAAACCATATAGTCAATGTACATATAATGGGCGTACGACGACAAAGCTGAATAATCAGCTGATCATATAGTTATGCAATTCCAATTAGTCTTGCCTCGAGTATAGTTTTGTTTTCATATGCCTATTATGCATACATGGACTATACTTGCAACAAGGTAAACTGGAATACATTGTGGACGCTATAACAGGCTAATTACTCAGTTTCGTTTTCACACGTCCATTATGCATATACTGATAGTTAGTTACCATAGCAACATAATGTCTTTAGAATATTAATTTAGAATCGATATTTTTATTGAAATATAGAAAAATTTAAATAGAGTTTTGAATATTTATAGTAAAATTCGATTTATTTAAACTCAAACTATCCATTTTATGAAAATACTTTCAGTTTTTATTTACAAGTAAAATGTGTTAAATGCATTATAACTTAGCCGAGTCTTACAGTTTTACTATACTTCTCCATTGTGAAGTTGGATTAATTGGAAATATACAGTCATCTGACAGGAAAACAGTTCGTTTCGCAACACAGTGTGGCCGTGTGATAAATTTTTAAAATTACCAAAAGTACCTCATTCTGATCCCGTTGTATTATCCCGTAAATTCGGAATTTATTACTAGTATTAAATTATTTTCACTCGATAAATTGAAAGATTCTCTACTATATTTATAATGATTCTTTATTTTATTAGTAAAAGTACTCTTGCTGAACTCTGATCTAGGAGCTTTGTACGTACATCCATCATAAATCTTCGGCTTAAGAGAGATAGAGAAAAATCTCGTCATCAAACACAGGAGAGGTAAAAAAAATCGTTGTTTTTGTTCCCATTTTACGTTTACTGCTGGATGCTGCAAACCAACCTTTGGACAGCCGAAGAACGAACCAAGAAGTAAAAATTCCTAGGTCAGATTCCAGTGGCGTAATACTGTGGCGTAAAATTGTAAAGTCATATGGATTAGTGGTGATATAAGTAAAGGCACACACAAACATTTCAACTCAGGAGATTTAGTTTACATTATGTGTTCATACAACACATGAATACAACAAATTCAATGCATTACTTGTTCCAAACCTTTTAGTGCAACCAAATACTTTTAACAGATTATTGCGAATGTCTTTGACAATAATATTGGCATCGCAAAAGCCTTTTGTTTGCATTTATAGAAATGACAGTTTCAATTTTTGTTGTATCCAGAATCAACAATCTATATCTCCCAATTACTTATGTTGTTAACAATATATATTTTAAAGAACAACGTGAAGAGGTTGTTGAATATTAAGGCTCACGTAAGCTGAAAACAATACTCACCCGGAAGTAAGGATTGAACCTGAGCATTCTAGATTGACTTACTTTTTACACCTGATAATAAATCTACTTCTCTGGCCATGCAAGTAATTCCTCGGATTACCTTACATTCTTCTGCCTCAACTACTCTTTACTACACAATATTTTGGATAGGCCCAGGACGTAATTAACGCAAGGGCCTACTGGGCTACGTCTTTGAGCCCCCAAGTTTTTAGGGGCCCCTCTAAATTTTGTATGTGATGAAATTTAAGCTAAAATATTTTTTAAATTAATTTGAAGCTGGTAATATTAGTTTTTATTTTAAATCATAAAATATATTAATATTTTTAAATATTATATATCCTTTAAAGTCTTAATATTTGAAAGCTTTGAAGTAAAAAGTTTGGAAGTTCTGTATATATACAAAAGGGCATTCCAGGCACTGATTCTGAGCTATCAAATTTGCTACATTTTGACGTTTTGCATGTGTTAACATGCACATGGGGGGCCCCGAATTAACATCAGGCCCTGGGTAGGGTATCTATTGTGGAGTATTCATAGGAATCGAACCTGGATCACATTCATCACCCCCTGTCGTGCTATATGCTATAGAATTACAAAGAGTGTATGGAAAACCTATAACAATGTTGAATCGAAATCGCTCTGGCCGCTGACGCAGCAGCATTTAGCCATCATAGTCGTCATTGCATTTGTTCAAAGTTCTTAGCGCTGTTTAAGCAAAATAGTGTGAAACAAAGTTAAAGTCCACATCGCTTCTTCTACTGCTGAGTTTGACGACGAATGTGCATCGCGTTAGTGTTCAGATATGGAATTCAATTCAACAACATTTGATTCTTCACTCATTGGGCGTAAGCGAAATGATATTCTGCATACACCCAATGAATGAAGACGTTCGACTTCGAAACGGGATTTTTGGGGGACGGACAAAATGGGGTGGCGGAAGGTCTTTTCAGACCCTATAGAAGCTTCACAGTGGCCCAGAAGTCTCCAAAGTGTGGTACGCGTATTCCAGGGGGTACGTAAGTCGATGCGGGAGAGTACGCTAAACAATTTAATATTTCATTTTTATATTTTTTTGTTTCTGGAGATAAGCTTTATATTGATAGTAAAAAAATAAAATCAATTAAATAACAACAAATATTAATTTGTACTTTTAAATTACACGATTATGAACGTAATAATATTATGATTATAAGAATATTATTTTCCTAGAAATACTGTTTAGAACAGAAAAAAAAATCCTGTATATGTATTTACCATAGGTGTCGCGTATATGTAGTTTATAGGCTTAAGCGTATGTGAGAAAGTAGTTTATAGACGTACGCGATGTAATACTTATGGGTACGCCCTCAGAAAAGTTTGGGAACCACTGACCTGGAAGACTGAAACTTTGCACATTTATAGTACCAACCACAGAAAAAAATTTAACTGAGACAATTTTAGGTTAAAGCGACGTTTATTAAAGCTATACATTGCTAAACATACACTTAAAACCATTGTTGAATAAAAACTTCTAAAACAAAAGTTGCAATTTAATATTTAAGAAAGTTAGTCCTAACTGCGAGTTTTTATTATAAAATGCAAACAATATTTTCAAATTAAAATAGAAGTTTCCCATACAACTTGGTTCAAATCTGCCTTAAAACACAGTCTATGAGAATTTCTATGATTGATGCCTTTAATAAATTGTTAGTTAATTAATACACTAAATCATGGGAACAACTGCCACGAAAATGGGCAGACCAGGTAATTTCTCAGGAATATCGGAGCCCACACTGGCCTGTTGATCCATTTGTGATAATGAAGACGTCATTCTACACCCTGTTATACATGAGAACAAAAGAGAAACAAATTCCCCTCAAATGCGACGCAATGATTCTAAAAGATCTCTTCAGTTTTCCCAGATCTAAATTGCGGTTGACCACTGAGCTCACTCACTCAGAAGCAAGTCATCATCATTTGCCGAGCGGATTCGAATAAATGGCAAGCGAGGCTTTCACCGGTACCTGCTATATACTTACTAAATGTGAGGTGGTGCACTGCAACCTCTGCACGCCACACGCTAAGGTCCGTTGCACCGTTTAACGGAGGAGTGAAACTTATCGAAAAAAATCCACAACTAAAAGGTGAACAAGGGATCGTGGTGTCCTCGCTTGAGCAGCGGCTTGTGAAGTCGAGGGACCCCGGGTGGCTGTTGTCGCCGTTTTAGGTGGCTGTTCTCCGAAGACCGAGACAAATGGCCTGGCAATGATTCGGTTAAGAAAATCCACAACAGCCAGCATCTTCCAAAACCAGGTGATCATATGGGTTTATGTCGCGCTGCTTCTTCATGCACTTCTCCATGTGTTTGCTACTTCACCATGTACCTTTACATGGAGAAGGAGCAAATTGCAATTTAAAAAAATATCTGCATATGTAAATGTGGTAAAGTATTACTTGACATGGTAGTGATAACGCAGTGGGCAGTGTAGTTGAGCTGTAATCGGATAATCCGGGATTTATTCCCGATTCCAACCGATTTTGATGTTTAAGTAAAATCTAATGTTCTACACATGTTAACGTTGTTTTCCCGGCCGTTCAAACAGCTGCGCATGTCCTCGGACGAGTCAGACGGTCTGGGTCTTTAACATGTTAACGTTGTTATATAGGAAAAACAGAACCTGAATATATTAAACTTCAGCGCGTAAAATACATATCAGAGGAAATTATAATGAAGATCAGTATGACCCAAAATATCAAAGATTGAAAAATGGAAGTCGTATGTTTTACAAGTCTAATATTGCACAACATACAGTTTCGTAGAAAGATAAATGTATCAGTACTTTAGGTACCACATGAAAATTTACATCTTTCACTGAGATTTAACTATATGTACAGTACTTATGTAGTACTGTTGAAAATAAGGCAGCTGCAGTGATTGGAGATGAAATATTGTTTTACATACTACAATTTCCATGTTAATACACTGTAAAATATTTGCAAGCATGTTACTGAAAGTTTCAGGGGAATCAGCTGTCCTTAATGGGGAGAAAGGTTCCTGATAATTGCAATAACATAATGTATCAGTCATATATATATATATATATATATAATACAAAAATAACGCTTCGGCAGACGATAATTAGCTAAGTATTTCAGAAGTGAAGCTGGAATTTTCATAAACGCCTGTAATTGTGGCTTTTCTTATCAGTTTTCCGGAATTATCAACAAAGTAACTGAAAAAAATAAGCAAAGTTTGCAGAATGTTTTAGAATGTAAGCAGCAAAATGCGGTATAGAAGAGTTAAGATAGAACATCGTTTTCAGAATGCATTTGAACTACTCGTGATTGGTTTGTTAAAATCTACTGACATGCAGTGCCAACAGGTGCATGTAGATTCTAATCTCCATCAAAACAATGTGGCGGAATTTTCTAAATTTCTTACAGTGTGTAGCATATCCTTGGAACATAAAAGATACACCTTCCCAGAATGCATCATACCCCAATCACCCCAATCACCGGACATCACCCTTTAGCGCTAGAAGGCGCTGTTAGGCGACGCGGCTACTGGCTATGTTTTGGCATCAGCATTCTCACCGTAGTCGCCATGTGTATAACTTGAAGTATTGCCCGAAACCTAAGGTGGCCGACATGTATCTGACATATAAGGTTGTCAATGAAAAGGGAAGAGCTGCTGTAAAATTATCTGTAAACTAATAGCAGCACTTCCGTTTCGACTGGCAACCTCATACTCCAGATGTTGTCAGCCGTACTACCTAAACCGTTCGACCTACCAGAAAATACAAGGTATCTGCTTGGATGATCGGAGAGAGCCATCCAGTTTAATTCGGAATCAAGTTGGGGTGGAACCACAGAAATCGTACTGCCTCTCCCCTAACCCATCACATCTCTGTTAAACTTTCGTAAGTACAGATTTAAAGTGTTCATACTCCGCGTGGAAACGAGGATAGTTTTGTTCGATGTCGCTTGTTCGAATCGAGCACGGAACTACTGCGTGGAATCCCTATCAGCGTTCCTGAAATGCTCCATTTTACACATACGAAATTTGTATTACGAGAATGAAGGTGGCAAAAATGGCCAATTTGCGGGCCGCCCAACAGCGCCTTCTAGCATTAAAGGATGACGTCTGCGCACATGCATTCATTAACGAAAAAAGTTTGCTTTAATGTTCCCTATCTTTCCTTTACAGTTGTTGCTTACAATTTGTACAGACAGTTTTGAATCACCCTGTATATTCCAATATCACAACTTTGCAACAGGTTATGCACAGGATTTCTTATTGTCGGAAGCATAATAATGAAACAGAATAATGTAAAATTGAAATTACTCAAATTCAGGTAAACACCTCATGTAAATAAAAAATATTAATTTCTAATGCGGAGGGCATTCTTTAAAAATTAAAAAATATATATAATCTAAATTATTTGAGGTTCGCAATATTTATAATATTTTAAGCAAAACTATGATTTAAATCATTTGTACAATTTCAATAATTTGAAATTGACCTGAATGTTTAAAAATTTTTCGCACTTCTTTGCACTGAAGAAGAATCGTACGTCTGCTTCCTTAGCACTTTATTTGCGATGTATTTTACTTCCGATCTGTCAATCCCTGGTCCCGGAAATTCGAAACATGAGCATGATTACCTGCAGTGAAGTAAAGAATAACCACACCAAACTTAAAAAGCGGAACAAACAAACAGAACAGACAAGCAGGAACAGACAGTGTACGGAGAAAATAAGCAGGCAAACAAGCAATATATATATATATATATATATATATATATATATATATATTGCCGGTAACTCGGTTATAAGAAATTATTTTAAAATTAATACTATGAGATCTCGAAATAAATACAACGTGTTAATTTTTTTTTTTTTTGTAAACTTCCAACTGTTCCCAGTGAATTGTAATTTTTAACTTTCACTGATCACTAAAATGACAAATCTCGTAAGAGACCCCGTGCAGTTCTAAAGGATCCTTTACTTTTCTGTAACACACACTCTTAATCCAATTGTCAAACCCAAATGTGTTCCAAAATGCTAATAAAAGGCCGATTTTAGATTAAGTAAAATTGTAAAATAAATATTTTGGAACCCCTCCATTATGGTCACTGAAGTAATGTCCGCAAACTTTGATTTCAAACAGTGATACTATAGAGATTAAAGGCGTTCCAAGCCTGGTGCTCTGCAGGAGAACAACACCCAGCCAAAGTAACATTGCAAAAGTTAATGTTTAGCATTTTAAATGGATAGGAAAATTGAATCAAATTTAATCGAATTTAATTGAATAGGAAAATTGAATCGAATTTAATTGCTTCACTTGGGCCGTGTACATGATTCAATTTAATCAAAACTTCAAGTTTGAGGCGCATAACGAACTACAATAAACACATATGCCAAACAAATTCAGAGATAAAAACTGCATAATGGTAAATATATAGCTGTGGCCATTTCAATAACATATGGAGTAAAAGATGCCACTCGATTTTCGAATATAATAATATTTTATAATCATTGGGTCATCTTGTATCATAGCCAATATTAGTGAAATATATGTATGTTTTCTAAGCTTTTGTTTGGGAGTTATATTTTAAATATTTCCTGAAAAATTATTTAAAATTTTAATTCTTTTTAAATTTAACAGCAAGGCTGTTGTGCCGATGAACTGCAAGTATTCATCTTATTTGTGTTAATATATGTTATTTAAATACTATTTAGATAAATTGAGTAAATATAATTTTCCTGTATATGCTACAAAAATATTCAATATTAAATAATTCAGATGAAATAATTAAATAATTCGTGTTCAAATCATTCTCAATAATTTCTATCTAGTTTCAGATTTTACATTATATATTTCCACATACAATTCTAGACGCGCATTAAAATATGATACGTGTTTCCAATTTTGAGTTAACGTATCTGAATGTATATATATATATATATATATATATATATATATATATATATATATATATATATATATATATATATATATATATATATATATATACATATATATATCACACGCACGCATACACACACACGCACATACACACACGCATACACACACGCACACACAAGCGTACACATACACATGCACACACACATACACATGCACATGCACATGCACACACACCTGCGTGAAGACATTTATCTTTCTAAATGCACTCGAAATGTATTCAGAAGATTTTAAAATGCGATTGTTTATAAAAATCTGCATTTGAGACAATTTTGGAAAAAAAATAAATGCTACAAAAATTTTAAATAATTCGTGTTCTCATCATATAAATTAGAAAATAGCTAGCTCTAGTTTTCACATAATGTATCTGTATATAAAATTGACACGCATTCATATATGTCAGTATATTCACACAAAGACAGATTATCTTTCTAAAAGTGACGTGTGTAGGTCTTTCCATAAAAATCTGGAATTCGGCAAATTTTAGGGAAAACATCACTTTATTTAGATTGTAGCATGAGAAAAGAAACATGAAATAATTTAAAATTTCAGTTATTTCACACAGAAAAGTTCCTCTGGGAGTATTTATAACAAAATTTATAATATTAAAAAACATGCACACACACACAACATTCCCATTTCTTTTCAAATTTCTATACACACAAATTATCATTCTTAGAACTATTAAAGAAGCAAATATTTAAATAAAATCTCTCATCAATTACTCCTGTGCAAAATTAGAATTAACTATGCAATATCATTGTTCTTTATATTAAAATTTCTATATTTTTCGTTCGGCATTGAAACCATTCCCAAAATCATTTCATCCTAAGTACTTTATTTTTAAAATATTTTGTAAAACATTATAACACAATATGTAATATAGCATTATTAACACAATATATAATATAGCATTATTTTGTATAAAAATGAGGTCATATTCACCCGTTTCTTAAAATTGTGAAGAATTGTGTAAAAGAATTGCTCAAGAGATATCCCACATTCTACTTTTTCTATTATAATTACATATTATATTAGCCAGGAAAGGGCTAGTGGGAACCAAATATGAAACCTATATACTTAATCTAAATGTTAAAAACTGTTTCAAATGTTTGCATTAAAATGGCGCACATTTTATCGTTCTATTAACAGGAAAATCGCGGCATGTTCAAAATATTTTATCTACGATCACTGCATGATGACTTATTTTCAACGTTTTCAGACATTTCAATCTTTAAATCAATCATTAGTGAAAAGTATTTTTAATAGTTTTATCAGAAGAATAGGCAGCAGACGATTTTGGTATATGAAGAGTAACTCTGTTACTATGGTTACAAATGGAATGATAAACTGTATAAAAAACTGAATATATAATCTATAAAAAAAGTCGTCTGCTATAACTATAAACTAAAATACCTCAAAAACGGTTGATTGTACACTAATAGAATTAATTAAGAACATTTCGAATATTTTTTTCTACACATGATAGTACAAAAACGAGTTTTATGTGCTTAGCCATTCATGAGTTATAGCTGAAAAAATATTAAAACAAACATTTTCAAAATTTCTGAACAAAATTCCAAAATTTTAGATTTTTCTTTCTCAATTTTTATCGGTTAAATCCCACGTGTATACTAAATTTCGCGTTTTTACCTTTCAGCAGTTTGTGCTGTGTAATTCGTCTCAGTCTGTCAGCCCATCTCGCTCAGCTGTGTAATTATAGATACTTAAGTGGGGAACATTTTGGAAAATACTCCACTATTGATTTTAATAAAGACTACGCTGCAGTCACGGCCGTAAACAGTGATCTCAAGAAATAGTAAAATATGATTCTTTATTGTATTCTATATTATTCATATCCATCTAATATTCAATTCTCTTAATATAGAAATGGATTTGACATTGATTGGAAATGGTTGATAAAATCGGAAAGTTCACTGGATGTGAAATATATCGTAATGTAAAACGATTTCATAGACGGTCTCAGTTATATTAAACTGCTAACAGTGGTACAACATATCCCGGTATCTACATGAAAATATAATTTCATTAAAAAAAAAATAGTGATTTTTTTCTCACTTAAAATTTCGGTTACTTTATTTAGCTTTTGTATAGATTAGCTTATTTTAAAAGAAAACAAATTGCTTAAATATTACTTGACGTGATAATTTAATCAAGTTCTGAAACTTTAACTATTTTGGTATAAAAATAAGCATTATAAAGAAATAAGAAATGTGAACACAAATGTAAGAATTACTTTAAAAAAAGAATGGAAAAAGTATGCTTTAAAAAAAAAAAAAAATTAATTATAAAGAAACGTTAGGAAAAATTCATTTTATTTGCTAATATTTATTATTTTTTAAATACAATTTATTTCGCGTTGTATTCATGGAGTTTTTAGTATTATATAAAGATGAGAAATATAAAGTGTTAATATTTTTAAATTTTTATTCATTAACAAAATATTACTAATCTCTTGTCAGTTCTTTATTCTGGGCACTGTGTTTTTAGTTTCAAAAAGTGAGCGTTTTGCGATAAGTTTCATTTATAGTAGGTACTAGTGGCTACCTTTCTGTAAGGTGCTGATTTGCTACAGGAAGGTAGACACTTCAAGTACTCACCAACTCCAAGGTGCTTGCTAACTCCTCTTTTTGGTGTTTGTACCTCAAAATTTAAAAATCAATGAATGTAGTTTATTTCCATTTTATGCATGTAATATTTGTCATGTTTATATAAATTTAGACTAAAATTAATCGCTAAATATTAACTTGCGTGGTCTTAAATGCAACTACAAACATGATGTGACAATATCACTAGTTTTAAATGTAAAATACCTGTTTACCTAAAATGGTTCTTTCTCAAATCTCTTGTAAGAAGTTTATTTCCCGCGGCAAATCTGGTTAAATCAATATTGCTTCAATGACGATGTGAGATCTACCGGATATCGATTATGATGAAAATTTACGACTTTTTTTTTTTTTTTTTTTTTGATACCTAGAAGTGAGTTACGAAAACATAAGATAGCATTACGCAGTAAAGCATTTAAAGCGTTTGACTTTGGACTTGGAGTAACGCCAGAAGCCAAGTGAATGATCAGTGTCAGTTAACTTTAAAAGAACTTTCGTACTGGAGTATCTTTGAAATGAGTTCACTTCTCTTCAAAATTAAATACACCTCCAAAAACTCACCCTTCGATATTAGATTTGAATTTCAACTCGCGCTTTATCACATATAGGAAATATTACTTCGTACAAAACCTCTTAAGCAAATTCTTGTTTGATGTTAATCGAATTTTCAAAGAAGTATAAAATATTCCCTCATGTCTTGAAATGTGTCATTGAATTCCGTATGTCCTTCCTTATATCACTGAAAAGTGCGATATTAAAATTTCCTATAAATATTTAGTAAGCTTGGAAGTAACATTCTTCTTCGTGAGTTTTTTTTAATAGATTATTTTATGCTAGATTATTTTATTATTAGTGTGATTTCTGATAAATTTATAATATTTTATTTCACCGTATTTTGATATTATATATATATATACATATATATATATATATATATATATATATATATATATATATATATATATATATATATATATATATATATATATATAAAGACAGTTCCAATGGTGTCCATAGGTAAATACTATCGCCATTGTCAGAAACTGGCTATTCTATCGGTTTTAATTCGAATTGTATGGCTGTCCTGACGAGAATGCAATACTTACCATAGTTTATGCATAGTTCTCGATTAAAAATTTCAATATATATATATATATATATATATCCTAGTAACAATCCAACATATTGGCTATTGGCTTAAAATATTGGATTATATTGGAACAATATTATACCAATATTAGTTTAAAATTGTAGTGAAAATATTTAGCCAGCATTGGAGGCCAATGTAACCCCAATATTTGCCCAATATTAGGATTACATATATTTATATGTATATATATATATATATATATATATGTTTATATATATATATATATATATATATATATATATATATATATATATATATATAAAATTGAGTCTGTCTGTTGTTCCATATACATATCCACAGTTCTTGGCATAATTTATTTTCAAAATTAGTAGTTATAGGCTCTATTTCACCGCAGAAAATGCCGTTCATATTTTGAGTTTTAGGACCAGATGTCGATTTGTTTATAAAAGACGCAACATTAAACGTTCCATAGAAAATAGCAATATGCAGATAATGACTTTTAGAAAATTTATTTGAAAAAACTTATATCATGTTGCTTAGCAACGGAATTAAATCAAACGCATTTATACAGCAGACGATTTTGATTTAATTTGACTAATTTTAATAATAAATGAATGGATAGAAGATGGCAATATACAGACAATTACTTTTAGAAAATTTAAATGTATTTGAAGAAAGTTCTATCATGTTGCTTAGCAACGCAATTAAATCAAATGTATTTATACGACAGAAGAAGATTTTGATTAAATTTAAGCTATTTAAATGATACAGGAATGGATAGAAAAATAAATGTTATAAATGAACGGCGTCATATGTTTCATTCGTTTATATCAGTTATGACTTTGGTATATAAGAGTACGGGAATTATATTATTTATATATATAAATATATATATATATGTGTGTGTGTGTGGGGGGGGTGCATTTAATCTCTTAAGTTGTCTATTTTATTTTGCCAAATATTTGTCAAATTTATGTCTTTTCTAAACTGATAGTTGAAACAATTATTTTATCCGATAGTTGTAACAGGACAAAAATGGTTCTGGTGGTACATTTGGTCCTACCATTTTGCCTATGTTGATCAAACTTTAACTTTTTTGAAAATTTATTTACAAATGGGACCAGGATGTTTTGTTCTTCAGATCCGTCTGCAAATATAATTTTGTATAGTACGAACAGACACACGTTTGAGGAGAATTAAATTAAATATGTGAATTGCATTTTTGGGGGAACAATATCATTTAGAATACTACTGGAATTTGCTCATATTTTAACTCACGAGCAACGGTTCGCATATCTACTAGTAAACGAATAAAAAGAAGTTTCAAACGTTTTATAATATAGAAATTCTAGAAACAGTACAAAATAGATGATGAATGATATAATCATGGAGATACTTATTTGTTACTTTTTCATAATGAAAGCATTGAATGTTATTACAGTATTTATCCAGATATTCAAATTTTGACAGTGAGAAAATGAATATGTTAATATAGCAATTTTATTAGAACATTTCTAATTCACTTGAATATGTTTAATTTTTGAAAATAATTTCAGGGTTGTCTTTTGTAAAATGAAATGTAAAAATAAGAAAATATTTCTCATTCAAATCGTCATATGAAATAACATTTTAAAAATAAATCTTGTTAATTTTAAGATTAAATGCAAGTTATTCTTATGACAATGGCGAACTTTGATTTATTTTTATTTTATCCCAGAGTAATTTTTATTATTATTTTAGTCCATTTGTTTACACTACTTACACAATTTCTTTTCAAAAATCGGATAAACACATTTGTTAGAGAAGATTTTTGAGATGTATTTTATTAACAGTACATTTTTAATAATTTTGTTACTAGAATTGAAATAGATTAATTTTTCAGCGTATATCATCATTTGTTAAATAATAATTACACTAATTATCAGTTTTCTAATAATCTGTATGAATGTAAGCGTTACTTTATACGTACATCTAATTATCTTCATTATTTAAAATAGTATTTATAATAATATTTAAATTTTTTAAATAGTATTTTTATATAGTTTTTACCTGAGACAGTAATAAAATTCATTTCTTTCCGCAGAATTCACTATGTTAAAAACACAAAGCGCAATTTAAACATAGCTATTTAAAAATATTAGAATACGAAAATATAATTTAAGCGTATTTGATCATGTTTTGTATCATTAAGTGGCCAAGTCATAACCTGAGTATTTTAAAATTTTATATTACTGCATATTTTAAAATTTTATAAGCATTCTTTTTAGAATTTGTTATTATAATGAAAACATACTTTAAAAATTTTATCAATGTATTTTCAAGTATAAAAGTTTTCTTTTTTTTTTTCGTGTTTACGTATTGTCTCATGTCTCTTATATTAATTATAAACTATCTATAAAATATTTAAGAGTCGCCGTGGCATTACAAAACATATGGCCACACAAAAATAGAAAAGGTATTCACTGTTCGTTTAATTTACGATATTTATTTATTTTTATTTTTTTGTGTGTGTGAAATGTTATATCTTTATTTTGGCAATAATGTTAATTACGACAGACGTGGGGATAGCAGATGGGAATAGCAAAGCAAACTTCATAGATGTCCAATAATGAATATTATAATAAATTTCACTCCCACTTAACGTAAAACAGTTGTAGCTGCTAAAAAAATTGCAGTACACAAGACAGTAAGATTCTATAACAGACTTAAATGAAACTTATTTACGATCATTTAAAATGTAAACAACAATATAAATAAACCAAACAGTACAAAATCTATCATATTAAGTCCAAAAAAAATGTTCCCCTGTATATCATTTAACCTAATTTATCCAATATCTACCCAGGAAACAAGTTCCTGGAAACCATATACTAAATATATATACCAAGTCAATATTGCCAGAACTGACACATAAGTAAGCTTAGTTTTACCTTAAGAGTTACGATTACGATTAAAATAAAATAATTTCACTTTCATTCGTTTTCAAGAATTTCGGATGGAGTTTACGTAAGAAATAAGTATTTATAGCACAATTTCAATTGGTTGTATATTTTTAGAGAACATGCGACTCACCTAACATTTTGCTGAGATCGGCATTATGCAGGTCGGGATTTTCGTCTGCTAGTCTTTTTCTTTCCACTTTGGCCCACACCATAAAAGCATTCATCGGTCTCCTGATCCTTTGCTCTTGGTTTGCTCTACCCTTGCCCCCTCCAGCCGCTGTCCCGGCACCTGAGGCAGCGGCTGGCACCTCTGTGGGCGATCCTACCGGAGGTGAAGAGCACCCAGCGCCTTCATCTGGCACCTCACTGTACCGTACCCCTCCCTCCATGGATGCCAAGTCCCCTGGTGCGGAATTTATCCTGGCCATGTACTGGACACTGTTCTCCATCCAAGCAGCATCTTCCGGCACACCGTACTGGACTTGATACTCCTGCTGAGGCCATGTCCTAGTGGTACTGTAAGGAGAGTCTGCTGGTAAATAAAACCCTGCCGGGCTGGGAGGTTGCTGCCTGGAAGCTGGACTATAGTCCTCGGTACATCCTGGTGATCGGTGGTATAAGTCCTGGGACGCGATCATCTGCTGCGCCTCACTGTTCAACTCCATGTTTATATATCAACTGTTAAGTGTGTTCTAACGGCTCCTTCAGGCGGCATGCGTTTGCACGCAACAGGTACGGAACTCCGTCTGAGAGCGATCTGCGCGAGTAAGTCAGAGGGGGAGGCCGCTAGGGATGACGGGTGGGAAACTTGTCGGCCAATGGGAGGAGAGTTATCCCAGGTGATGTTGGAGTTTTCACTCTCGTTGTTGATCTCTAGACTCCGGTGTTGGTTTTTAATCGACGTAGGAGGAAGATTAGTTGGGAGAAGGATTTCGTCAAACACGTGGATCCAGAGAGCAATTGCGTTTCATCTTAAAGTTTCCGACCACTGCTTGAAATTACTTCGGCAAATTTAGCCAATGACTTATTCGATTTCTGCACTAAATGATGGCACAGTGTACTTGTATTTATTTCTTACCAACTGCACTGTGCCTGTAAAAAGTAAAATGTCTTTTTTTTTCCTTTTTGCTACTGCAGACCAGAGATTGTAGTGGTTTATGATTACTAACTATATTACCAGATTGCATTGGAGAATGGAAATGCCCTAACTCTATAGTTGAAATTAACTTGCTGGCTTTTTAAAAGTGCCATTAAGACTAGAGAAAAGACACCAGTTCCTTAACAATTCTTACTAATAGCTACTAAAAGCACAATAATATAACTACAGCAACAAAGTTTGAAAGCTCAGTGAGAAAAAAAAGTGAGATATGTTATCATTCAATAACAAGAATAATGCTGCCAAAGTTTCCATACGATGATTGTACTGCCAATGAGGAAGATCATACTGCCAATAGGAAGACCCTATTGCAGAACATTCTGACAGATAGAAAACGTTAATTAATTAGGCTGGGTTTTATGCCTTAAAATCCAGATACGATTTGCAATACTACAAAAAAGAAAATTACAAAAAATATTTTATAGCTGAGGAAAATAATATTGGTTAGCTGTTTTACTCAAGTTCTGTTGATTTTTTGGGACTGATTTTTAAACGGAGTAAAAAACCAAAGAACATTGCAGTCCAATCCGGAAATCGAACCACGGATGTTCATACTGGCCAGCTGACACTTTGCCCCTGAGCTACTGGGGTAAAATTGCAAACTCTTATTGTCGAAGTAGACACTGCATTCTCCACCCTCTAATGTCAGATTGACATGAAATTGACAATCTGACTGACCGCTTCCTGCTATTTCTACCACAGATTTTCCTCCAGCTCTTATTTTTATCTTCTAGATCAGCTTTTTACGTGGTTATTGACCTCCTGATTTTAAAATCGGTGCTCATTATACCGGTGCTCAGTATAGCGGTGCTCAATATACAGAGTTTACTAAATCCTTGCTAGTCGTAATAGGGTCAATTTCAGACCTCCGATATCTTTGCACTAACATACAAGATTAATTTATTCGAACACCATTGTAAAATACCCTGCTGTTCCAACCGGGAATCAAACCACGGATCATCGTACTGACCAGTTGGCGCCCTACCGTTGAGCTACTGGGACCGAATTGCAAGTTCTTATTGTCGAAATAGACTCTGTAATGGCCTAGTGGCAGCTGTAACGGCTCTCTCTAATTGCAGATCATAAAATTAATCGCATGTATCGTGTTGTTTATTTTGATGACGTTATGCGCTCTCTTTGATAACTCTAGAATTCAAATTTTCACATTTTATGGATTTTTTTTTCTCATAGTATACGTCTAAATACACTGCTTTCTAAAAAATTTATTGACCAAAGGCAATTGCCCAGAGACAGCACAAGTTCTCCGAGCAATGGCTACAACAGCAATAAGAAAGTCGATGTCCTGACAAGTACTGCGAGACGAAGTCTGCATGTCAAAGCACTCTGTACCCGGGTAAATGAGTTTGTGTCCCTTTAAGGGGACGATGGACGTGGAAATGAGCAAAAATCGACTAAAAAAAAATTTTTTTTTTTTAATATGCAACGTTATTTTACACATTTAACATTTCGCTTACAGATGGGACAGCGTTCATCCCAAACAAAGAACCTACCAAAAAGACAGGTATTTAATATACCCTATCCCAAACAGAGCACCTGCTGCAGCAGGTGCAATGTTTCTGTCAGCGATTTCCATGGACGCCAATGCCCGCAAAGGGAGATCGAAATGTTTGGGATAGGGTATATTAAATACCTGTCTTTTTGGTAGGTTCTTTGTTTGGGGTGGACGCTGTCCCACCCGTAAGCAAAAGGTTAAATGCATTTTTTTCGAAACGGAATTTTCAAAGGTTTTACATTTTTAAAATGCTCCATGCGTCTTAATTTTTGTCTGAGATGCATGGAATTTGGCAAGAAGACACCTCTCATACATTTTAATGAAACTGAGTATGCATTTTATAATTGGACTTTATTAAGGTAATTATAAAAATGAATAAGAACCTAATTAAATGATAAAAATTAAGTTTTAATGCAGAAAAATATTTTTAAAAAATTAACTTTCTAAGGGATTTAAAGATGAATACCCAAATGTGTACATAATGTGTTTTTGAGTGATCATAATGTAAAATGAATCAAAAATGTGAACAAATGGCACGCAAGGAGCATTTTCAAATTTTCGTTAAAAAAATTAAATTAAAAAAAAAAACTACAAAATTATAACAAAATTAAAAAAAAAATCAATAGTATTGTACATAGTAATGTTAAGAGGAATATTTATACAAATTTTCACGTTTCTAAGTCAATAAATAAATAAAAAAAATTTCAACGTCTACCGTCCCGTAAGCGCTAAAGCCAGAGGAGCACGAATTTTAATTTAAGTTTTCCGAGTTTTAATTTAAGAATGTATAAATTAATGTTAAATGTTTTAAATCCCTTTAGGTGTTTTTAAACTTATAAAAACACCTAAAGGGCATTAAAATGCATTTCACATGCATTTCACAAAAAAAAATGCATTTCACATTTAAAAATGCATTTCACATTTAAAATATATTTGTTCATTTGAATATCGTAAATTATTTTTAAAAAACTTTCAATATAATTTTTTCAAATATAAAACTAATTTTCATATGTGAAATATTTGAATATATTTAAATATTTAGAATATTTTTTAATTTGAGTATTTATATGTAACGGATAATAACATTTAAATATTTAACAAAAAATGTTAAGTAATAACACTTTTCTGCCAGTATTGTTACTAAAGCACACATGCCTCAAGGTTTACCTCGTTCAATATCGTGGCATTAAATTACTATTTTATTTTTAAACGAAGGAAAAGCTAATTTCTTCTTGACTAAAGAAACCTTTTATAAAGTGAAGTCTGTAGTTTATCATAGCATACGTTTTACTATAATATGTACTAGGTTATTTGAAAATTACATAAATAAGTTGGTTGACGGAATAATTACTCCCAGTTGCGAAATTTTCGATCTGAATTCAGCTAGTCTTAGTAAGCAGGTAAATGAAACCATTTAGACGCAAAGGATAACAAGAAATTTATAAAGGAGCCTTCATATTGCGACAAATGGTGTACACTTTGTCGCAACTATTGAGCATTCCAGTTGCCGCAACTATTAAAAATTCCTGTCTTTTGAATACTTATTTCGTACAGTCATTGAATTTTTCGGAAAAGCCGGACAAGTCGTCTCCAAAACCGGAAATGGAAATCCTTAGTGAACACATTGTTGCTTTTGGAACTCGATGCTAAATCCACATCACTCAGCATCTAAGCTTCCCAAGGAATATATATTTCAAAAAATATTTTTGAACCGGAAGTAAAAAAGGAAAATCCCGAAGTGAAAATCCTTAGGAACCCCCCCCCCCTCCTTAATTTGATGTTGAATCCATATCAGTCGGCATGCAAGCTATGTCTGTAGCAGATTCCAAGAAATAAATGTCTTAAGGATGGATGTACATTTTTGAATCGAAAGTGATATCGTTAGAATCGCAAGTGGAAATCCTTGGAGAATCCTTTTTTTACTCTCTCCAGAATTTAATGTCGATTTCAGATCAGTCAACTGTCTACGCTGTATCTATTATCAGTCCTGACAAATAAACGTTTCAAGGAAAGTTTTTAAACTGAAAGTGAAAAAAAAAAACGAAAGATAATATTTTCTTTATGAATGACCCCGTCTCTTAAATAATTTGGTACTGAAAATATCAGTTATCATCTAAAAGCCCTACATATATCGAATCTTGAGGAAGACATGATTCAAGTAAAAGGAAATTTTTGAATCGGAATTTGAAAATACTCCGGATGTGGAAATGCTTAATACCTTTCCCCCAACCCCCTCCCGAATTTGAAGTTGAACCCATATCAGTCATCATCCAAGCTCTAACTATAGCCGATCCTAAAAAGAAATATTTCAAGGCAAAATATTTCAAAAAACAATATTATGGTAAAATTTTTATCGCCTATCAATAATGTCTACTCAAAAATTATTTATTATGCCAAAATTTAAAAAAATCTGATGTGGGCATCACATGACTTTCTTTATATAATGCAATGAATTTACTACTTTTACAGTAAAAAGAAATAGGTTATTCTTATAGTAGATACTTATATTCTTTCTAAGATATTGAATTTTCGTCAATGAGTCGTCATTTTCATTGATTTAGCATCATTTTTATCCATTTGGCGAGATTTTCGTTAATTGGGAACATTTAAAAAAGTCACTAAGTTGAGACATTCTGCTAAATTCGTCGCCAAAATCTCGCCAAGCGTTATGAACGGAGAAATAAGTTATTCTTATAGCAGATAAATGACTATTGGCGTTCAAATACAAAAGTATTACTCAAAGTATCTTTTCTCATGAATGGAACGATCTAGATCCACGAGAATGATGACACCCAATTTATCGCATGATATACCATATGAAAGTGAACATGTTTCCAACAGTTAATATTTTTTTTATAATCTATGGGATTTTTTGATAAATTTATTTGAAAAATGTGCAATATCTCGAGAACGATTCATGCTAGCGTTCTAAAGTTTATGTCAATCGTTTTCCAAGGAAAATTACATAAGAAATGTCTGCGTAATTTTATTAAAAGTTTTGATATTTTGATGATTTTTTCAAAATTTCACTCAAGAATTTAAGGAGGTTCTGAACATTTGATTGCGTTTAAAAACAATAGGCTTCCAGTATTCACGGATTGTAATTTTTGTACCAAATTTCATTCGAATCACTCTATTCGTTCGTCAGATATCGTCTTCACAGACACACTGACACACACACACACACACACAGACATCACCTCAAAAATGTTTGATTCGTGATCAGGGATGCTTGAAACGTGCTCTCCCGTCAAAAACTCGAATTCGAATTTTCGACCACGTCATAATACTTTCCTTATAAATTATGTATATAAGGAAAGTAATAAGGAATAGACATGCTGCAATACTATTTAATCTATGTAATAATTGTCTAACATATTTCTGGCTTTCCAGGCACTCCAAGAACCCTCCGCTGACCCAGAAGTCTGAATCTTTGCACAGTTATACGGCACGACCACGAGACAGAACATAGTAGATCCGTGTTTTAGATTTTTACCCCTTAGGGGACAGAAAAGTTTGGGCTTTTCTAAAAGACATTCCATACCCTCTAGAAGTTACATGGTGACCTGAAAAGCTGAATCTTTGCACACTTATAATATCGTCCTCGGAATAGAGCCTAACGGAACCAGGTTTTCGATACAACTATCTACTTTGGCGTCGCAGAAAATAAACTTTCTAACACTTTCCAACTAAGTTGAAAAGTGTTCATGACTTTGTTCATTCTGTCTGTCTGTCTGTCCGTTCGCACGATAACTGCCGGAAAAATGACTTTATCAAATTGAAATTTTAGTATGTTGTTCAGACGCTCTATGGGACACATGGAAATGTAAATTAATAATAGCACCCAATTAGTTTTGGATTGAGTCTGGGTGTAAAAAGTGAAATACATTTACCCCCATAGGACCTAATTTTTGAAACATATTTTACGCAAAGTTAAAATTCACAAATTTATTCGAAAACTTTAAGAAATATTCAAATTATCCCGTAAAATGTATACAAAAAATTTGATCAAAATATGTTTAGTAGTTTTTTTAAATAAAAATTAAAATAATAAAATAATAATTACACCCTTTATATGAAGAGATCACGTGACTCACTTCAAAATAAAATATGGCATCCATCTTGTCTCAAAATTGTGATTACACCTAATAATACTAATAATCTATATATATAAAGACGAAAATTATGATGTATGTATGTATGATCTAACATCACCGGAGAACGGCTGAACCGAATTTGATGAAATTTGGTTGGTAGTCTTAAAATAGCCCCACTTAAAATTTAGTCCATGTTTAGAGTTTCTATGACCAGTGATTCTCGAGATATTAGTAAAAAACGACACTTTCGTTTGTTTCATCATCACGGGAGAACGGCTGAACCAAATTTAATGAAATTTAGTGGGTATCTTTGAAATAGCCACCTATAAATTTAGACTAAGTTTCGAGTTTCTAAGACCAGGGGTTATTGAGATATTAATGGGAAACGAAACTTTTTCCTAGGAGTTCTACTATCTAACTCCATAATTCGCAACGGAAAAGATTGGAAATAGTTGGTTTAAAAAGTGAAAATCAATTAAATCTCTGAGTTTTGTGGGAGTTTATTGAACGTATTAGTCACTTTTGAAAATCGCAGGTTTGAGATATGAATTTAAATGGAAACTATCACCATGGTTTATTTCTCACAGACTTACTCAACGAAAAGTATTAAGAAATCACAAGATCAATCATGCATAAAGCATTGATTATGTGTGAAACACTTTCCAACTTTAATTTTATTTAAACAATTCTAAAATGCGATAAATTCAGCGGTAATATATCACACTACTGCAATAATTAATTATATTTAAAAATTTAAAGCTTCATTGAAAAAAACGGCCTTGATTCAAATGACGTCATCGAAATATAAATCGTCTGGCTCTCTGTGTAAAAACAGTAAACATTTCATTCATATATTTTTATTTCATTCATCACAGCACTACAATAATTTAGTCCACTTAAAAACTTAAAACCATGGAGGCCAAAGTAATTTAACTCTATGCATAAAACTTCATCGAAGAAGTCTGCCATTAAATCATCTGCTTCTCTATGTAAAATCAATGAATGTTTCATTCATATATCATTTATATTGCAGACTTCTGAACAAAATAATTTTGCGTTAAAGAAATTCAGCAATTCTTATACAACTCATCTTACAGCCTAATCAGTTTACATTCTCCATAAGTAAAAATTAGGTTTCGTTGTAGTTTTCAAAGTTTGATAATCATTTAAACTCAAATATATTGTAATTGTGCTGTTTCAGAATACAGATGCACAGAAATTAAGCAAAAATAAAGCGGTTTTAGGACGGATACGACACTAAATATAAATTAAAAATAATTTTTAAAATCACGATTTCGACACCAGATGAATGCCATATTTTATTTTGAAGTGGGTCATGTGATCTTTTCATATGATGGTCACATGATCTCTTCATACAAAGAGTTTAATTATTATTTTAATTGTTATTTAAAAGAACTACTGAATATATTTTGCTGAACATTTTTTTATATATTTTATGGGATAATATGCATATTTCCCAAAACTTTCGAAGCAATTTGTGAATTTCAAATTCACTTAAAAATGTTTGAAAAATTAGGTTCCATAGGGTTCAATGTATTTCATTATTTCAACCCGGGTTCAATCCAAAACTAATTGGCTGATATTAATAATTTATATTCCCATAGGTCCCTCGAGACCGTCTGAACGACACAGTAAAATTTTATTTTGATAAAGTCATTTTTACGACAGTTATTGTGCTAACGGACAGACAGACAGACAGACAGAATGAACAAAGTCATAAGCACTTTTCAACTATGTTGTGAAGTGTTAAAAATGGTTATTTATTTATCAGCATTTTATGAAGAAGATTCTTTCTTATGAAACTATGACTTATATAGTGCAATGATCTTTTTTCCATATAAAATGCAATGAATTTACATCTTTCACAGTGAAAAAAAAATCTGATGTGGGCAACACATGACTTTCCTTATATAATGAAATGAATTTACTACTTTTACAGTAAAATAAATAGGTTTTTCTTCTAGTAGATACTAATATCCTTTCCAAGAAATTGACTTTTCGACAATTTGTCGTCATTTTCATTGATTATCGTCATTTTTATCCATTTGGCGAGATTTTCGTTAATTTGGCAACATTTCAAAAAGTCGCCAAGTTGGCGACATTCCGCCAATTTTGTCGCTAAAATCTCGCCAAGCGTTATGGACAAAGAAATAAGTTATATATGTATATATATATAACATATTAGATATTGAATTTTCGACATATATTATATAACTATTATTATATATTTATATATTATATAACTTATTAGATATTGAATTTTCCACAATTAGTCGTCATTTTCATTGATTTAGCGTCATTTTTATCCATTTGGCGAGATTTTCGTTAACTTGGCAACATTTAAAAAAGTCGCCAAGTTGGCGACATTCCGCCAATTTCGTCGCCAAAATCTCGACAAGCGTTATGAACGAAGAAATAAGTTATTCTTACAGCAGATAAATTGGCGTTCAAATGCAAAAGTATTACTCAAAGTATCTTTTTTCATGAATGGAACGAGCTAGATCCACGAGAATGATGTCACCCAATTTATCGCATGATATTATATATGAAAAGTGAACATGTTTCTCAATAGGAAATATTTTTTTTCTATTTTATTTGACTTTTTGATAATGTTTTTGAAAAACGTGCAATATCTCTAGAACGGTTCATGTTACCGTTCTAAAATTTATGTCAATCGTTTTCTAATGAAAAATTACATAAGGAATATCTATTTACGTAACTTTATTATTGGTTTTGATTCTTTGACGATTTTTTCAAAATTTCATTCGAAAATTTAGGGGGTTCTGAACATTCGATTGCGTATAAAAACAATAGGCTTCCAGTGTTTACAGATTGTGATTTTTGTACCAAATTTGGTTCGAATCGGTCCATTCGTTCGTCAGTTATCGTCTCCACAGACCCACTGACACACACACACATACACACACATACACACACACATACTTTCACACACACACACACACACACACAGACATCACTTCAAAAATGTTTGATTCGTGATCAGGGATGCTTGAAACGTGCTCTCCCGTCGAAAACTCGAATTCGAATTTTCGACCCCGTCACAATACTTTCCTTATACATTATGTATATAAGGAAAGTAACAATGAATAAGATTCACGGCCCTATATGTTCCGGCGTAATTTTTATCACAGTTTTGCATGGTAAATCCTGAGCAACGGCGGGTAATTGCTGCTAGTACTTAATAATTACACCCATATTATACGGAAAAGGATTACGTGACCCACTTCAAAATAAAATATAGCATCAATCTTTTTTCCCAGTAAGTTAAAAATCGTGATTAAAGATGTATTCTATGTATATAAGGAAAGTTTTTACTTTCCTTATATACATAGAATAATGTATAAAGAAAGTATTGTAACTGTGGCGAAAATTCGAATTCGAGTTTTTGACGGGAGAGCACGTTTCAAGCATCCCTGAATACGAATCAGACGCTTTTGAGATGACGTCTGTGTGTGTGTGTGTGTGAATAAATGTGTATGTCAGTGAGACTGTGGAGACGATATATCAAGAACGAATCAAGCGATCCGAACAAAATTTGGTACAAAAATCGCAATTCGTGAATACTGGAAGCCTATTGTTTTTAATCGTAATCGAATGTTTAGAACCGCCCTAAGTTTTCGAGTGAAATTTTGAAAAAATCATCAAAAAATCAAAACCTTTATTAAAGTTATGAAAATGGTCTTTTCTTATGTAATTTTTTCTTAGAAAACGATTGACATAAATTTTGAAGGCTACCATGAACCGTTCTCGAGATAATTTATAACATTTTTCAAATAAATGTATCAAAAATCACATAAAATAAAATAAAAATATTTACTATTGTGAAATCACTTTTCATATGTAATGTCATGCGATAAATTTGGTGGCATGATTCTGGTGGATCTAGCTCGTTCCATTCATAAAAAAATATACTTTGTGTAATACTTTTGTATTTGAACGTAAATAGCCATTTATCTGCTATAAGAATAACTTATTTCTCCGTCCATAACGCTTGGCGAGATTTTGACGACAAATTTGGCGATATGTCAACTTGGCGATTTTTAAAATATTACCAAATTAGCGAAAATTTCTCCAAATTGATAAAAATGACGCAAAATCAAAAAAAAAATATGACTAATTGACGAAAATTCAATATCTTGGAAAGAATATAAGAATCTACTATAAGAGAAGATGCTTTAGATATCGAATGTTCAAAACCCTCCTAAATTTTGAAAAGAAATTAAAAAAAAATCATGAAAGTAAAATATTAAATAAAGTTATGGAAATAATCATTTTTCATGTATTTTTCATTAAAAAACGATTGACATAAACTTTAGAACTCTAACATGAACCTTTCTCGAGATATTGCACATTTTTCAAATAAATTTATCAAAAAATCACATAAAATTAAAAAAATATATTAACTATTGTGAAATATGTTCACTTTTCATATGTAATATTATGCTATAAATTTATTATCATCATTCTCGTAGATCTAGTTCGTTCCATTCACGAGAGAAGACACTTTAGGTAATAGCTTTGGAATTTGACACCATTAGTCGTTTATCTGCTATAAGAATAACCTATTTCTCTGATCATGATGCTTGACAAAATTTTAGCGACAAATTCGGCGGAATATCGCCAACTTGGCGAGTTTTTTAAATGTTGCAAAATTACTGAAAATGTCGCGAAATTCATAAAATGTCGTCAAATTTATAAGAATGACGCTAAATCAATTAAAGTGACAACTAATTGATTAAAATTCAATATTTTGGAAAGAATATAAGACTCTACCATAAGTATCTATCTGTAACGCTTGGCAAAATTTTGGCGACGAATTTTGGCCGCATATCGCCAACTTGGCGACTTTTTAAATGTTGCCAAATTTACGAAACTGTAGCTAAATTGATAAAAATGTTTTCAAATTGATATAAATGACGCCAAATAGGATGCAATATTTTTTGCAAATTTTTAATTCATACATATGGTGAGCATACCTTTTATTATATAAAAAATGCTCTTCTAAATATTGTCAACTTGGCGATATTGTCATAAATATTGTCAACATTAACGAAGATATCGTCAAAATTACAAAAATGAAGCCAAGTTAATGAAAATGACGCCTAATTGGTGAATTTATTATTAAAATATTTAAATATATGGACTATATTACTTATTGGGGATGCTATCAATATTGATAATTATTAATTTAGAATTGCGTAAAATGTAAGTTAATGGGTACAAAATAGTTTTAGATGTTGTCATCCAGATGTACAATTTACGGCGCCAAATGTACAATTTAACGTTACAAACACTTTTTCACCATTAAAGAAGTAAATTCATTGCATTATATAAGGGAAGTCATGTGCTGCCCACATCAGATTTTTACATTTATATTTATTTTTGCATCCGTCCTAAAACTGCTTTATTTTTGTGTATTTTCTCTGCATCTATATTCTGCGTCAACGCAATTCCAATATTTTTTAGTTTAAAAGATCATCAAACTTTGATTATTTCTACAACAAAGCCTAATTTTAATGGAAACAAGTGGTTGTAAGATGAGTTGCATAAGAATAGCTGAATTTTTTCAAGCCAAATTATTCTGCTCCGGAACAAAAGTGACATGAATGAAATATTCATTACTTTTACATAGAGAGCTACACGATTTATATTTCGATGACGTCATTTAAACAGTTAAGCAGTTAAGTTTTCAAATATAATAATTCATTGTAGTACTGTGATAATTTAAAATATATCAGCACTGAATCTATCGCATTTTGGAGATGTTTAAATAAAATTGCATTTCAGTTGGAAAGCGTTTCATAATCAATGCTTTATGATGAATGATTGATCTTTCTTGTTTTTAAAAGTTTTTACAGATCCTCCAGGTCACCGCCCTCTTCGGTGACGCAGACGATTGAATGTTTGCATTGCATACTCATAATATCAACCACGACACAAAACTTAACACCCCCGCATTTCCGATTTTCCTCCCGAAAGCAAATAAAATGGGACGGTGGTTTAAAAGTCATGTTGAAACCTTCAAAAGCCCCTTAAAAAACCATGAAAGCTTTCTCTTTCAGCCCAGACTGTCTGACATATCAGAAGGTGTATGATACCTGTTTGGTTCAGACGGCCGTAAACAGTGTCGCTCAGTTTAAACCAGAACTCACTGTAAGAGACATCCGCAGGGACTGTACCTTCCATCTCCTATCAACAACCTCTCGGAAGGCCTTTCGGATCTACAGATTTAACGTGCCCGTACTCCGTGTAGACACGAGGATAGTTTGGGGAGCGCTAGGAATTAAACGCATGTCCTCCGAGTGCAATCCATGTGTATTAACCACTGGGTTATCTAGCCCCAACCTTATCTTTATAAGCTCATGGTATCGACCATGAGTAGAACCTGAGTTTATTTTCGGTGAAGACGAGTTTTTCGACTCCAAGCACCTATTAAACAAAATAAAACTTATTTAAAACAGTTGGAATTTTTTTTTCTTTTCTTTTAGAATGGTGTTTCCCTATATATGACAGGCCTAAATGCCAGTATAGCACAATTGAATGTAAACACCAATGAAAACTTCAAGCAAGTTGTTTCCATTACAAACTTTACCTTGCTACTTGAATTAATTTGTAATGCCGCTTCATGCTTACAAACGTTTCATTACAATGAAAATTTCTTATGACTTCCACATTTTAAACTTTTAGCATTTCGTGATATTCAATACAATGCTGAATCATTGAATCATCATCCTCTAATGTCGCGCATACGGACATTACTTCTTTTACTTTTTTACTTTCCTTATATACATAATGTATAAGGAAAGTATTGCGACGGGGTCGAAAATTCGAAATCGAGTTTTCGACGGGAGAGCACGTTTCAAGCATCCCTGATCGCGAAACAAACATTTTTGAAGTGATGGCTGAGTGTGTGTGTGTGTATGTGTGTGTGTCAATAAATGTGTGTCTGTCAATGAAAATTTACATACACAGACATCACATCAAAAATGTTCGATTTGTAATCAGGGATTCATGAAACGTGATCTCCCGCAGAAAACTCGAATTCGAATTGTCGATCCCGTCACAATATTCTCCTTATACATTATACTATGTATATAAGGAAAGTAATAATACTTTAGAGAAGTCGCATCATGGAGTTAGAAAGATGAAACTCCCATGTATGAAACATTTGAAAATGCAATAATGCTTTGAAAATTATATCTAGGTGTTGCTAGTGTTGGTAAGTAGCCGCTAATGTTTGTTGACATAACAGAAAGGCGTAGCACTTAGTATATGTATTTTATGTATTTTTAATTTAAGGATTACATAATTATGAGGATAATAAACCAGTATTACTTTCCTTATATACATAATGTATAAGGAAAGTATTGTGACTGGGTCGAAAATTCAAATTCGAGTTTTCGAGGGGAGAGTACGTTTCAAGCATCCCTGATCACGAATCGAACATTTTTGAAGTGATATCTGTGTGTGTGTGTGTGTGTCAGTGAGTCTGTGGAGACGATAACTGACGAACGAATGGACCGATTCGAATCAAATTTGGTACAAAAATCATAATCCGTAAACACTGGAAGCCTATTGTTTTTATACGTAATCGAATGCTCAGAACCCTCCTAAATTTTCGAATAAAATTTTGAAAAAATCGTCAAAAAATAAAAACCACTAATAAAGTTACGCAAATAGACATTTCTTATGTAATTTTTCATTAGAAAACGATTGATATAAATTTTAAAACGCTAACATGAACCGTTCTCGAGATGTTGCACCTTTTTCAAAAAATTTATTATTAAAAAGTCATGTAAAATGAAAAAAAAATATTTCCTATTGAGAAACATGTTCACTTTTCATATGTAATACCATGCGATAAATTGGGTGACATCATTCTCGTGGATCTAGCTCGTTCCATTCATGAAAAAAGATGCTTTGAGTAATACTTTTGTATTTGAACGCCAATAGTCATTTATCTGCTGTAAGAACAACTTATTTCTTCGCCCATAACGCTTGGCTAGATTTTGGCGACGAATTTGGCGGAATGGCGCTAACTTGGCGACTTTTTGAAATATTGCCAAATTAACGAAAATCTCGCCAAATGGATAAAAATGACGCTAAATCAATGAAAATGACGACTAATTGTCGAAAATTCAAGATCTTGGAAAGAATATTAGTATCTACTATAAGAAAAACCTATTTTTTTTACTGTAAAAGTAGTAAATTCATTACATTATATAAGAAAAGTCATGTGTTGCCCACATCAGATTTTTTTTTCTTTTGAAGGTGTTCGTCAGCATTTAACGGAGTATAGCTTGAATTATAATCAAGTATACTGTGTAAGTTATTTAATACTTGCTTCCTTACACTGTGTGAAAACCGATGTAGAGTAAAGCGAGATAGAGAACTTTATGAGAGTTTTGAAGACGCATTATCATATATTATTTTATTTAGTTTCATTACAATAGTTTAATCCCTTATAGTAACACCCTACTGTTTATTTACCAGAAAATTATAATACCCATGATGTAGTTCATACTGTGAAAGTGATCCTGATTTCCTGACAACGGCCAATTATATACAGTGGAGCCCATTTATAATGAAGTGAAATGAAGTGAGTTATAATGAAGTGATTTATAATGAAGCTCGAATATAGTGAAGTATCGGTTATTATGATTTTTTTTCTGTTACCTTGGATCTGCAATATTTTCATTATGTAAAACTCATCATTTACAACGAAATATTAGATACTTGCACATCAAATGAAATGGGAGAATTGGACATTCTCCAAGAGAATTGAGTATTCTCCAAGAGAATTGAATATTCTCCAAGAGAATTGAATATTCTCCACGAGAATTGAATATTCTCCAAGAGAATTGAATATTTAGAATATAGGAGAGGTAAAGAAAGAAAAAGTATTTTCATGCAACTTTCTGGAGTAAAAGAAAAATCCCAGGAGCAAATATTATTTTGTTAACAAAGATTCATCTCCAAACATTTTGCAAATATCCTTGCTGCCCTAACAGATATCGAACCATGGATCCTGTTACTGGCCAGCCGAGGCTCTACCGTTGAGGATGGGACATAATGACTGGGACATAATTTCAAGCTCCTATTCATCCGCAAACAGAGAAAACTGCTGGAAACATGCTGTGTTTTCAAGATATATCTAATCCTTCATTTCCATCAAATGTATAAAGATAGTTCAAGAGAAAATGGAGTTTTACCAGGAGATCTTCCTTTTGACGATTATGTTGCCAGCTATGGTTGTGTTGAAACAGAAGCATAAGAAACCAATAATGCCTTGCTGATAATATGCCTGATAAATCTGAATCCTAAAGTATCTAGAGAGGTTTTTAAAAAGGATAACATAAAACATTGCTGTGAAAATTCTCCAAAATTTGTATGACTATTTCGAAACCCACAACTTTAACGGTTAATAAACCAATTAAAATTAATCGGTTTTTAATGAAAAATAACATAAGATATAACCATTTAAGTAACTTTATTAAAGCTTTTAATTTTTAATGATTTTTTCAAAATTTCACTCAAAAATTTAGGGGGGTTCTGAACATTCGATTGCGTTTAAAAGCAATTGGCTTCCAGTATTCACGAATTTATTTTTTATACCAAATTTTGTTCGAATCGCTCCATTCGTTCGTGAGATATCGTCTCCACAGACTCACTAACACACACACACACACACACACATACAGAGAAAGAGAGAGAGAGAGAGAGACATCATCTCAAAAACGTTTGATTCGTGTTCAGAGATGCTTGAAGCTTGCTCTCTCGTCGAAAACTCGAATTCAAATTTACGACGGGAGAGCAGGTTTCAAGCATTCCAGAACACGAATCGAACCTTTGTCAGGTGATGTCTGTGTGTATGTGTGTGTCAGTGACTCTGTGGAGACGATAACTCACGAATGGAGCGATTCGAATGAAATTTGTTACAAAAATTACAATCCATAAATACTGGAAGCCTATTGTTTTTGAACGCAATCAAATGTTCAGAACCCTCATAAATTTTCAAGTGAAATTTTGAAAAAATCATTAGAAAATCAAAATTTTTAATAAAGTTCCGCAAATAGACATATCTTATGTAATTTTTTCTTAGAAAACGATTGACATAAATTTTAGCATGAACCATTCTCGAGATATTGCACATTTTTCAAATAAATTTATAAAAAAAATTCACATATATTAAAAAAATATATATTAACTATTTTGAAATATATTTACCATTCATATGTCATGCGATAAATTTGGTCACATTCTCGTGGATCTAGCTCGTTCCATTCAGGAGAAAAGTTACTTTAGGTAATACTTTTGTATTTGAACGCCAATAGTCATTTATCTGCTATAAGAATAACTTATTTCTCCGTCCATAACACTTGGCGAGATTTTTGCGGCGAATGTCACCAAATTGACTTTTTAAAATGTTGCCAAATTGATAAAAATGACACTAAATCAATGAAAATGACGACTAATTGACAAATATTCAATATCTTTGAAAGAATATAAGCATCTACTATAAGAATAACCTATTTTTCCGTCCGTAACGTTTGGCAAAATTTTGGTGACGAATTTGTCGGAATATTATTTGACGAATTTTTCGGACTTGCTGACTTTTAAAAATTGCCAAATTGACGGATTGCCAAATTGACCATGGAGTTAGAGAATAAATAATGCCCCTATGGATGGTTCGTTTTTCATTAATATCTCGACAATCCATGGTCCTAAAAACTAAATTTTAAGTGGGGCTTTTTCATGGCTACCCACAAAATTTCGTGAAATTCGGTGCAGCCGCTTTTCCGTGATGATGAGACAAACACACACACAAACACACACAAACACACATACAGACAGATTTTTAATTTTATTTATATAGATATTTAATACAGATTTCAATATTATTTCTGTTAGTTTCTATATTTCAATTATCAGCGCCAAAAATTAGGATACCTCCTACAATGTGCTCCCTTTTTTTGCTCTCCCTGCAATACATGGTAACGTATAGGGAAAGTATTAGAATCATGTCGAAAATCGCAACTCGAATTTCCAACGGATCTACGCGTTTCAAGACCTCTAGAATACGGAAAAACCATTTTTAGCGTGACGTCTGTGTGTGTGTCTGTGTGTGCAGATTTTGTATCCACTCTAACTGAAAAACTAATAAACCGAATTGCACAAAATTTGGTAGGTAAGTTACTTGTGGGCGAGTATGGTACAGATTTGTTTTGGGTATGATTCGGGATAAAAGAACCCGCCTTTTTTGCGAAATGGCCCTCAAAAGTTTGTATCCACTCTAGCTGAAAAACTAATGGACCGAATTTCACAAAATTCAGTAGATGAGTCACTTATAGGTCACTCTGGTGCTGATAAGATTTTGGTACGATTCGTAAAAAAGTAACCTGCCTTTTTTTTTGCAAAATGGCCGGCAAAAATTGTCAGAATCTAAACTAAAAAGCTACGTATGCTCAAATATATCCATTAAATACTTGTTCAATACGTAATTTTTAACGAAGAAAAGAATAAGACCAACCCCACTACACTAGGACTAGCCGTTCTCGAGATATATTAGTTTTCTTTTCGTATTTTCTCCACGCCGCTTTTGAAAATAAGTCCAGTTATCAAATGAGAACGAAAATTGAATTAAAAGTGAATTAAATTTAATTAAAATAAAAAGAACGTGAATATAAGTCTGCAGGAAAAGTCATGTGCTGCCCACATCAAATTTTTAGCAAGGTTGTCCCCTTCACAACAAAACAGAAAATCCCATCCCGTAAACAATCAAATGGCCTCTCTTCACTTTGGAAGAAAAGCTGGAAGATTTCTGGAAATACCTTCCTAGGTAGATAGAAGCAAAGAAGAAAAGGCAAACTTTTTTATAATTTTTCATCGTCTGCGCGATGTCTCGTGGCCTGTTCGACATCCCGACGATGAGGATATTTTGGTCGTCACCGAATGCGGAAAAGAGCAGAATCCGTTTCTGCAAACCTTCGGAATCCCCCTCCCGAATCTGGTGTCTTTAACTTAGCAAATATTTATTTTAACCGCAAGAGCCCAGTTGTGTTTTAAGACTGTAGATAAATGGTGCACAATCTTTTTTGCTGGTCCGATCCATGGGGGTAAAAGTACGGAGTTAAAACTTCATGTTAAGAAAACGCCAATATCGTTTGAGACAATAATTAAGGTGGCGCGGGGATAAGTTAAGTAGTTATGCATTGTATGCATTTCTGTGGCGAAAAACCTAAAACATTTTTTTTAAACTGTCAATTTTGTAAAAACAAATTATTAGCGCAATAGAAAATAGAACTGAAACAATAAAGAATATCCCTATGTATTCAAAATTATTTTTCCTTTCAATTTATTTTTATCTCCATATATTCTGCACTCTATCCCACTATTATGAAAAAAAAATCTGATGTGGGCAGCACATGACTTTCCTTATATAATGCAATGAATTTACTACTTTTACAGTAAAAGAAAATGGGTTATTCTTATAGTAGATGCTTATATTCTTCCCAAGATATTGAATTTTTGTCAGTGAGTCGTCATTTTCATTGATTTAGCGTCATTTTTATCCATTTGGCGAGCTTTTCGCTAATTTTGCAACATATAAAAAAAATCGCCCAATTGACGACATTCCACCAAATTCGTCGCAAAAATCTCGCCAAGCGTTATAGACGGAAAAATAAGTTATTCTTAGAGCAAATATAAATAACTATTGGCGTTCAAATACAAAAGTACTCAAAGTACCTTTTTTCATGAATGGAGCGAGCTACATCCACGAGAATGATGTCATCAAATTTATCGCATGGTATTACATATGAAAAGTAAACATGTTTCTCAATAGGAAATATTTTTTTTAATTTTATATGATATTTTGATAATTTTTTTTAAAAATGTGCAATATCGCGAGAACGGTTCAAGTTAACGTTCTAACATTTATGTCAATCGTTTTCTAATGAAAATTTACATAAGTAATGTGTATTTGCGTAACTTTATTAGAGGTTTTGATTTTTTGACGATTTTTTCAAAATTGCACCCAAAATTTAGGGGCTATAAGAATAACATATTTCTCAGTCCATAACAGTTGGCGAGATTTTGGTGACGAATCTGGCGGAATGTTGCCAACTTGATGGCCTTTTAAATGTTGCCAAATTAACGAAAATCTTGCCTAATGGATAAAAATGACGTTAATGAAGTCAATTAAAATGACGACTCATTGACGAAAATTCAATATCTTGGAAAGAATATAAGTATGTACTATAAGAATAACCTTTTTTTTCACTGTTTTTTTGCATTATACAAGGTAAGTCATGTGCTGCCCACATCAGCTTTTTTTATTCAGGGAACACCATGCAACCATGTAAATAAAAAAGGTGTTAAAAATTATAATTAAATACGTAATTCAAAACAAGAAAGATCGACCATGCATAAAGCATTGATTATGAAACACTTTTCAACTGACATGCGATTTTATTTACAATTTAGGCTACTTCAAAAATGCCATCGACAAAATGAATCTTCAAACATCATCAAAAAAGACAATGTTAGTTACACAAAATGAACTTTATTCAAATGACGTCATCGAAAGTATAATATGCGAAGTGTTTACAATGCTTTTGCTGTTATTAAGGCGTCACAATTATAATATTTCATTATTATAAAAATTATATCGTTTGCTTATCTCATGTTAAATTAGTCCTTCGAAATCGTTGCAACTGTGACAAACCATTTTATTTTATAAATCGTCTGCCTATCTATGTAAAAACAATGAATATTTCATTTATATGATTTATATTCCTAAATAATTTTGCGTGCAAACAAATTCAGCGTTTCTTATACAACTCGCTTGATTTTTTTACATTGTGTATGCTATAGTTTAGCATTAAAATTAGGCTTCGCTGTAGGAATAAAAAAAGTTTAGTGACCATTTAAAATAAAAAGTATTGTAATTGCGTTGGCACAGAATTGAGATACACAGATAATACGAAAAGTAAAGCGGCTTTATGACGAATACAACACTAAATATAAATTTAAACGATCTTTAAACATCGACGAAAAAACATACAGCGGAAAAAAAATGGGAGCCATATTTCATTTTGCAATGAGTCACAGGATCTCTTCATATAATATGGGTGTAATCATTATTTCAATTTTTATTTAACCCAATATATTTTGCTGAATTTTCACTTTCCTTATATATAAATAATGTATAAGGAAAGTATTGTGACGGGATCGAAAATTCGAATTCGAGTTTTCGACGGGAGAGCACGTTTCAAGCATCCCTGATCATGAATCAAACATTTTTGGAGTGATGTCTGTGTGTGTGTGTGTGTGTGTGTGTGTGTGTGTGAAAGTATGTGTGTGTGTGTGTGTGTGTGAAAGTATGTTGTGTGTGTGTGTCAGTGAGTCTGTGGAGACGATAACTGACGAACGAATGGACCGATTCGAACAAAATTTGGTACAAAAATCACAATCCGTAAACACTGGAAGTCTATTGCTTTTATACTTAATAAAATGGTCAGAACCCCCCTAAATTTTTGAATGAAATTTTGAAAAAATCGTCAAAAAATCAAAACCGCTAATAAAGTTATGCAAAGAGACATTTCTTATGTAATTTTTCATTAGAAAACGATTGACATAAATTTTAGAACGCTAACTTGAACCGTTCTCGAGATATTGTACATTTTTAAAAAAAAATTATCAAAAAGGCATATAAAATTAAAAAATATATATATCCTATTCAGAAAGATGTTCACTTTTCATATGTAATACTATGCGATAATGTGGGTGACATCATTCTTGTGGATCTAGCTCGTTCCATTCATGAAAAAAAATACTTTAAGTAATACTTTTGTATTTGAACGCCAATAGTCATTTATCTGCTGTAAGAATAACTTATTTCTTCGTCCATAACGTTTGACGAGATTTTGGCGACGAATTTGGCGGAATGTCGCCAACTTGGCGACTTTTTGAAATGTTACCAAATTAACGAAAATCTTGCCAAATGGATAAAAATGACGTTATATCAATGAAAATGACGACTAATTGTCGAAAATTCAATATCTTGGAAAGAATATTAGTATCTACTATAAGGAAAACCTATTTTTTTTACTGTAAAAGTAGTAAATTCATTACATTATATAAGGAAAGTCATGTGTTGCCCACATCAGATTTTTTTACACACTTTAATGATAACTTGAATATTTCCTAAAATTTTCAAAGCAATTTGCAAATTTTCACTTCGTAAAAAAATGTTTGAAATTTGTTCCACAGGGTTCAATGCATTTCATTTTTTCAACCCGAGTTAAATCCGAAACAAATTAAGTGATATTATTCTTTTTCATTCCCTAACATCCCACATACAGTCTCAATAACATACTAAAATACCATTTCGATTAAAGTCATTTTCACGGAAGTTATCGTGCGAACGGACAGACAGACAAAATAAAGTCATATACACTTTTCAACTGTGTTAGAAAATGTTAAATAGACATTTATTTTTCATTCACCAATTACATTTTGCAAAAAATGTCATAACGTTTCATTTAGCTAGAAATAGTATGTAGGATATATTTGAGACAAAAACACACTATTAATAAAATATATTACGCAAACTTTTTAACAGCCGTAATGGGAAATTTGAGCTTAAAAGTATATATTGAGTCACATCAACATTATATTTTTAATATTCTCTTTGTTTTCCATAAAAAATTTCAGCAACCCCTTAATAAACCCTCGTGCAAATTAGATTTTGGTACGATTCGGCAAAGCGGAATAGTAAAAAATTTGCGAAATAACCCACAAAATATGACAAAATCGGAAATAAAAATTTGTAATAATTAAATACTTAATTTATATATATAAAAATACTTCATTTATGCTAAAAGAAAGCGGAAGGGTAAATTCTTAGTGAATCCTCCAATCCTCTCCGGAATTTGCTTGCTGCTGAATCCATATCAGTCATCATCTAAGCTCTATTAATAGTCAATTCTGAGAAAGAATTGTTTCAAGTAAAATGTTTGTACTGAAACTGGAAAAGGAACTGGAAGTGAATATCCTCGGTGACACCTCTTTCAAAATTGGATGCTGGGTCCACCTCAGTCATAATCTAAGCTCTATCAATAGCTGCTTCTGAAAAATAAAGCCTTTCAGTAAAATGACAACTTTTGAACCGGGAGTGGAAATTCTTAGTGAAACCCCAATCTCTTTCGGAATTTAATGCAAAATACTTGTGAGTTATCATCTAAGCTCTACCCATAGCAGATCTTAAGAAATAGATGCTTCAAAAAATTTAGTAAAAACAATTATATAATAAAATGTTTGTCCCCAATAACATAACCCTCTAGGCTTGTTTGCACTTTCTTTCTTTCAACCCAGACCGTCCGACGTACCCGAAAATGTAAGGTATCTGTTTGGACGCCCAGGACAATATCACCCAATTTAGACCGGAACTCAGTGAGGGGGCGGCATTTACAGAGACCGCACCCTCCTTCCCCTACCACCAACCTCTCGGAAGGACGTTCAGACCCACATATTTAACGTTCCCGAACTCCGTATGAATACGGGGGCAGTTTGGGAAAAGCCGGGGATCGAACTCCGGTCTTCCGACTGCAATCCTTGTGCTCTAACCTCAGGACAGGTGGGTTTGCACTGAAGAAAAGTTCCAAGCAAATCCAAAGCAATTGTCTGCTTACGACTTTTTTCGTTGTGATCTGGCTATTTACCTTTAAAAGTACGCCGTCTGGAATTTATCTGAAATTAAAACACTTCATTAATAACAACATAAACAGATGACGAAAAGAATCAACTGATTTCGGAGGCATATATTTCATGATTGTCATGTATGTCATCTTTAAAATGTCCGGATGAACGTTATGAATACATAATGTCCGTTATCATTATAACAACTATCGTTATAACGTTTTAATCCTTTAAACGACTATCGTTATTGCATAATAATCGTTACAACGACTATCGTTATAACATAATAATTGCTTTAACGACTATCATTATTGCATAATAATCGTTATAACATAAAAATTGTTTTAACGACTATCGTTATTGCATAATAATCGTTATAACGACTATCGTTATAACATAATAATCGTTATAACGCCCCATTTGGCATCTGTATAATAATTATAAAACGTAACTAAACGGTCTCCCGTATAAAAATACGTTAGACCATTATTAATTGGTCATTGGATCCATTAATTTGTCATTATTAATTGATAATTGGAAGGGGTCTTCCCTGACCCCTCCCAATGACCAAGAAGACTGAATCTTTGAACATTTATAACATCGGCCGTTATACAGAACCTAAACCAAGTTTCCGATTTCTCTCCCTGGAGCATGAAAAATAGTTGAAGAACTGAAAAGTATTTTCAAATCATCATCTAAATGATATCCAATGACCGGGAAGGCTAAACCTCTGCATACTTGTAGTATCAACCACAATGCAAAACCAAGCTTACACAATTTTTGATTAAGACAACTATTTTCAACACTAAGCACTCCCCATTATCAAACAATTAAAAAGCTTTAAAAAATTAATTTGCGATTTAATTAATAAGTGTCTAATTTCTCTGTTATTGACAGGCTTGAACACTGGTCCAGTATCTTCTTCAGGAGAGGAATTTTGATCTGATGTATGTTCTGCTCTTCAGACGCAACAACCTGAGATAAAAGGAGGTCCAAGGGACTGACAAACAAGCTGCTTTTTACCTCCCCTATTTAGGACATGACGAGACTCGGAAATGATTATCTCGTGGCAATACTGTGATTGTGCTCTTCAAGAGCTTGCACTGACATTCGGAAAGATAGGCAGAGAAGGAAAGGCGCCAGAATGTAAGCCCTACGATTTATGCAGTCGGGGTTGACGAGTTGCCCGTTTTCAGCAATATAAAGTTTATCGCAATGGCAGAGTGCAGGACTTTCACTCCATACTGTAATAATAATCTATAGCTTATCAATGTAAGCTTTTTTACTTTTCCCTTCATATATAGTATAATGTATAGGGAAAGTATTGTGACGGGGTCGAAAATTCGAATTCAAGATTTCGACGGAAGAGCACATTTTAAACATTCCTGAACGCAAATCCAACGTTTTGGAAGTGATATCTATGCGTGCATGTATGTTAGTGTGTGTATGTGTGTGTTAGTATGTGTATGTTAGTATGCGTATGTGTGTGTCAGTATGTGGATGTTAGTATGTGTATGCAAGTATGTGTATGTTCGTGTTTGTATGTATGTGTTAATATGTGTATGTTAGTTTTTGAATGTGTGTTTGTGAGAATGTGTATGTTAGTTTATGTATGTGTGTGTGTTAGTATGCGTGTATTAGTGTTTGTATGTGTGTGTGAGTATGTGTATATTAATGTGTGTATGTATGTGTGGGTATGTGTATATTAATGTGTGTATGTGTGTGCGAGTATGTGTTAGTGTGTGTATGTATGTGAGTATGTGTATGTTAGTGTGTGTATGCGTTTTTGTTAGTATGTATATATTAGTGTGTGTGTGTATGTGTGAGTATGTGTTAGTGTGTGCATGTTTGTGAGTATGTGTTAGTGTGTGCATGTTTGTGAGTATATGTTAGTGTGTGCATGTGTGTGAATATGTGTTAGTGTGTGCATGCATGTGAGTATGTGTTAGTGCGTACATGTGCGTGAGTTTGTGTATGCTAGTGTGAGTAGGTTTATGTTAGTGTGTATGTGTGTATGTGTGTTCATGTGTGTGCATAAGTGTGTGTGTGTATGTTTGCGTGTGTATGCGTTTGTATGTGTGTATGTGTGTGCACGTGAGTCGGTGACCGTGATACCTCAATGAACAAATTAATTGTTTCTAATATAATTTGGTACGATTTCTACAATTGGTAAATACCGAAACCTCATTGACAGAAATCGCAATAGATTGTTAAAAAAAAGCAATTTTCGAATGAATTTTTCAAATCAATAATTTGTGTTTACATAGCTTTTACCGTTTTTGAGCAATCCTCTTGTCAAATTGAAGAAGATTAAAAATTTTTCATTTTTAATGTTTATAACATTTATATCTTAGAAACTAAAAGCCATACAGTAAAAACTATACAATAAGTATTATTCTGTATTCCTTTGAAATCTCTACAAATATATAATTGGATATCGAATCTAATTTTTAGTTTTCGTACTATAATGGTTAAAATTTCGATATTTAAATGTTTTGAACTATTTTGATGTTACGTTTCGGTTCCATTGCACTGGAGAAATCGAGGAGGGTATTTTTTTTTTAAGTTCGACTAATTTTTTTCCCCTATTAATTTTTTTTTCAGAAATTTTGTCTCTGAATGGCAGTTTTTGACGAAATTCCAACCAACCAAATCTGTTGTCCAAATGTTGCCATATGCGAAAACAAATTTTTGCCTTATTTAATAAATAATTCGATTGTGAGGAAATAAGATATATCTATATAATGTATTGGTGCCTAAAAAAAATTAACTAAAGTGTGGTTCAATTCGACTTTCTCATACCAGAATCCATATTTAAGTGGTTTGCAGGTGTTTTGTCCTCTTCAAATTTCATAAGTAAATATTGAAAAGGGTAGAGCAGAAAAAGCTCGTTAATTTCCAAGCCAAACTTGCTTGATTAAGTTATGTTGAGCTTTCGAAACCGATTGACACAAAAAAATTTGTTGTATGTAATTTTGATTGTTTTAAATTAATGATTTTAAATTAATTTAGCTTCTAACAGAAGTTTTAAGCAGATTTTGAATGAAACCCTATATTCAATACTTACGACACTTGCTTGAGAAGTGTAAAGGCCTTACTAGCAAAGGACATTATCTAAAAATTCATGAACGCTTTCTACGTGGATTCTGAGTGAAGGACTTTCTTTTGAGTTTCTTTTTATTAATTAACGAATAGGAGTATCCTTTTACAAGTAAAAATAGTTTCCCAAAAGGTTACAATAATGCTTATTTCACGTACTTAATATGTAATGTTTCTTTTTATTAATTAACGAATAGGAGTATCATTTTACAAGTAAAAATAATTTCTTAAAATGTTACAAATATGTTTCTTTCATATACTTAATACGTAATGTTTCTTTTTATTAATTAACGTATAGGAGTATCCTTTTACAAGTAAATATAGCTTCCTAAAAGGTTACAATTATGTTTCATTCATGTACTTAATATGTAATGTTTCTTTTTATTAATTAACGTATAGGAGTATCCTTTTACAAGTAAAAATAGTTTCCTAAAAGGTCACAATTATGTTTCTTTCATGTACTTAATACGTAATGTTTCTTTTTATTAATTAACGTATAGGAGTATCCTTTTTCAAGTAAAAATAGTTTCCTAAAAGGTTACAATTATGTTTCTTTCATGTACTTAATACGTAATGTTTCTTTTTATTAATTAACGTATAGGAGTATCCTTTTACAAGTAAAAATAGTTTCCTAAAAGGTTACAATTATGTTTCTTTCATGTACTTAATACGTAATGTTTCTTTTTATTAATTAACGTATAGGAGTATCCTTTTACAAGTAAAAATAGTTTCCTAAAAGGTTACAATTATGTTTCTTTCATGTCTTAATATGTAATGTTTCTTTCATGTACCACATTTGGTTTACCTGTACCTAAGGTGGGCCTTAAGCAACAATTTTTATTACATTAAAAAGGGGTTAATTTTTTTCAATTAAAAATATACTACCTACATTAGTGAGATAAAGGTAGAGTTTCTAAATAAAAAATTGAGCAATTTATATCTCTCCACAAATTATTAAAACCCCTAAAAGCTTACTTGTAGCCTTCTTTGGTTTATCTACCTTACGTGGTAAAGTTTATAATGCATTGCTCATTAAGGAGCTGTAAAATACACAAATACTATTTCAAACACACCTTTGTGAGATGGTTTCTATGCACTTGTCGACTTGTATCACCATTTGATATGGATACTATATATATTCTATAACGTCGTAGATCTTAAATAGAAAAAACAATCTATTAAATTAAAGACAACCAACATAGGGTTAAAAAGTCATTTAATAAAATCTCCTTCCTCGCCGTACATAAGTTTACAAAGCCAAAGCGCTTTCGGGAATCACCATGCCTTACATCAGTGGCGAAATGAAAATCATTTTCATTTCGCCACTAATGAAGGTGATGGTGATTCCCGAAAGCGCTTTGGCTTTGTAAACTTATATACGTCGAGGAAGATGGTCCTATTAAATGACTTTTTAAACCTATGTCGTTTTCAATTTAATAGTTTATTAAAGTTGACGTGTATCCGTTCTATTTATTTTAGGAAAAAACAAGTTTAAGGTGAAGATGCAGTTTTAACCTTCAAAAAATTCTGATGTGGACAGCACGTGATTTTCCTTATATAATACAAGGAATTTTCTCCTATACAGAGAAAATTCTATGTTTAAGATCCACGGCACAATGTTGTTACCGTTCGATTGTACATTCGGCACTTCTAAAGCTATTTCGAAATACTCGATTAGTTACATTTCGCTGAACTCTAAATTGACAATTATTAATATTGTTTGCATCCTCAATAAGCAATAAAGTTCATTTATTGAGGATATTTTCTATATTGTATTTCATATCTGTACATCTATCACATAAAAAAGGCTCACAATTTTATTTTAAAGCAAGTAATATTCAATACTTCATGACTACTGATAAAGAATCCTTTATTACAGGAAGAAGGACATTTTTTTCAAAAGAATAATTTTGTCCAATATTTTAGCTTGTATTAAATGCAAATAGCATTTTAACGTGGAAGGTTGTGCTAAAAAAATTGTACGATATTTACTTTATCTTTCATCTAAATTATAAAAGCAGCGACGAAAATTCAAAATTTAGTTCTTAAAGACCATAACTACAAAGTGTATGCAAATTTTTATTTCCATATACTTCGCAGTTGAATTTCTGAAAGCAAAATTGGCAAACAAAATGAAGTGCTATGCCTATTAGTTCAAGCAAACATACGTATCTGTTTCACATTTCCTTATATATTCCACAGAAATGATACTATCAAAACTTAAACACAATAAAATAAATTTCCTTTCTTGGAGTACATGTCAAGTATTTTGAAATGTAAAAGAAGTAATAAAATAGTATGGTACTCCTTAATAATAGTTACAAATAGTTAATATTTTAAAAATAAAGACCACCAAAAAATTTTGGTCACAATTAAAAGTATTATATTAAAATCTCCTTTTTACGACGTGCAAAAATCACACGACCATAGCGCTTTCGGGCATTACTATGCTCTTCTTCAGTAGCCACTGATGAAGGGCATAGTAACTATTTCGAAACACCCTATGGCCATTGATGAAGGACATTGTAATGCCCAAAAAAGCTATCTATGGCCGTGTGATTTTTGCACGTCGTAAATATACTTTTTACAAAATACTTTTAATTGTGGCCATAATTTTTTGGTGGTCTTTATTTTTAAAGTATGTAAAATTAACTTTGAAAAAATATTACGATTGCTCAATGTTTATTGCTCTCAAAAGCAAATACATGAAGTGGGAGCTTCCACTCTATCTTCTCATAGATTCATTTCATCACAATCACTATTAAAAAGGGGAAAATGTCTTTTAATGAAACATTCGTTATCAAGTTTTCTTTTAAAATATTCCTTATAAATTCCTTAAGGGGACAAAGTAGTTTTCGAGATTAAAATTTATGTACATTTTAATATAATTTTGATTAAAGAAACAGCTTTCTCATATTTTCACATGATTTTTTTTTCTTTTGCTTCAACAGTTGTATCTCTATATTAAAAGAAAAGTAGCCGCCGCTGTTTGACAAATTTCTCATTTCTCAAGAGTCTTTGCTTCGGACTGCAGAAACTATTGCATATCAAAGTATGAAATTTGGTACACTTGTAGAAAAAGCTTTGGGGAATACGCTGAAATAAATCGTTTTTAACACTTTACAACAAAGTTGAAAAGTGTTTATGACTTTGTTCATTCTGTCTGTCTGTCCGTTAGCACGATAACTGCCGTAAAAATAACTTAACCAAAAGGAAATTTTAGTATGTTGTTCAGACGGTCTGTAGGACCTATGGGAATATAAATGAATAATATCACCCAATTAGTTTTGGATTGAACCCGGATTAAAAAAATTAAATAAATTGAGCCCTATGGGACCTAATTTTTCAAACATTTTTTAAGCGGATTTAAAATTCACAAATTGCTTCGAAAATTTTAGGAAATATTCAAATTGCCCCATAAAATATATAAAAAAAATTCAGTGAAATATATTCAGTAGTTTTTTAAATAAAAATTAAAATAATAATTACACCTCTTATATGAAACGATCACGAGACCATGATATGAAACGATCACATGACCCACTTCAAAATGATATATGACATCCATCTTGCTTCAAAATCGTGATTTTTTAAGTTCTTTTTAATTCATATTGAATGTTTTAGCCGTTCTAAAACTACTTTACTTTTGCTTAAATTCTGTGCATCTACATACTGAAACAAAGCAAATACAATATATTTGAGCTTAAATGATTATCCAAATTTGATTATTTCTACAACGAAGCCTATTTTTCACTTATGTAAAATGTAAACAGCAAAATATGTAGAATGAGTTGTATTAGAATTGCTGTATTTCTTTAACACAAAATCATTTAGTCCATGGAGTTTGCATGGCTGATATGAATGAAATATTAATTGATTTTATAAAGAGAAGGACGATTTTTTCGATGAAGTTTTAAGCATAGAGTTTAATTACTTGTAGCTCCATGGTCTTAATTTTTAAATAAAATAAATTATTATAGTATTGCGATGAATGAAATGAATGGTAAAAAGTTATGAATGAAATCATGTTCTTATAGAGATATCCAGGCGTGTTATTTTTTTCTATGACGTCATTTGAGTTAATTTCAGTTGTTCTGGATGAAGTTTTCAAATATAATAAATTATCGTAGTATTATGATAGTTTTAAAAATATTACCGTGGAATGTATTGAGAGATATTTAAACCAGTTTCAGAGATATTTAAACCAGGCAATTTATATTTCAATGCCGTCATTTGAATGAAGTTCATTTTTTTCAATGAAGGTTTAAGTTTTCAAATATAATAAATTAATGTAGTATTGTGATAAGTTTTAAAATATTACCGAGGAATGTATTACATTTTCGACTTTTTTAAATAAAATTGCATTGAAGTTGGAAAGTGTTTCATAATCAATGCTTTAAGCATGATTGATCTTTCTTGTTTTAATTTCGATGTAGTTTTTGAGATATTTTGCTTTTTATGCACTTCTGAAGTGATTTTTTTTTTCGTATCGGCACGTCTAGCGATTTCTCTGTCTCGTACCGCAAAAACTATAGCATACAAAAATATGAAATTTGGAAATTTATAGAGAAATAATAGAATAATACGATGAAATAAACCGTTTATCGATTTAAACTTCAGTTTAGCATGAAATAGCTCGTGAAACGAGCTCAGGATCAAGGAATTCAGCTTTTGGATTCTCTAGGTTAAGAAAAATCCTTCATTTTAGTTTCTGCATGTAGGGATAGAAAAAGAGATTTTGGAAGTTATGAAGTTTGATTGAGTAGAATTTGTAGGAGAGATAGGTATGTAGATTGTAGGAGAGATAGGACTAAGCGAGCTCTGCGAGCGCAATGAGTAGGAGGCGAAGCCTCCCGAAGGAAGTTAGCGAATCGTAGCGAGCAGGGGACAGAGCCACCTAGTGTTGTAAATATTGTTATGAACGTGCAAAATGCTCTCCTTCACTGGAGTCTCTTTTGAAAACCAGACGGAAGAAACACTCATACAGGCAACCTTTCCTATAGCGTGAATATGAAGTTGTCATATGCTGAAGTTAGGTTGATGTTTGTCAGATTTGACGATTTATCGCTCATTTGACGATATTTGACGACTTTTCTGAAATTTGAGAAATACCTAGAAATTACGAATATTCTACGAGATATGAGAGATTTCTAGAAGTTTCTATAGAGAGTCTACGAAAGCAATCATCACTCAGTTGGATAGCAGTTAACGTAATACGAGATACATTGAATTGTGATATTCGTCAATGTTTCGAGAATATTAGTGGCTGTTTTGTGAAGTGAGATAGTAAATGCTTTGGGAATAATATCCGTTGTTTAGCGAAATTAGTGGAGCATTAAAGTGCGGTCTATATGTATATTGTTCCTGTTTACGTTATACTTGTGAATAAACGTGTTAGTTATCCAGAAATTTGGCCTCATTCTTGTGTCCTGAACGCGCACCCACGATTTATGAGGATACGTCGAAACAACATGAAACCATTACTATTTTATTAATGCATGTACTTGGTGATTTATACATATATTATTTTGAAGACAAGTCACAGAGCAAAAGGGCAAATAATTGAGTTCACTGTCCGGAAGATTACTTTTTAAATGAAGTGAAAGTTTTCATTAAAGTGAAGCTACTTAATGCTTCTATAAACATCCTGGAACAGTCGAAAATACTTTACAAAAAAGTATTTTTGAAAAGTTATAAATATCAAATTTTATATTTCCGTTTTACATGAGACAAAAAATATTTTTTATTGTAATTATTTTTAATTAAAATTTTTTGGTTCAGCGCATGTGTACTTGTTAGTTCAGCATGTATATTATATTCTAAGTAAATATGATATCTTATTTTGTAATCATGCGGACACGCACAAAAATTTGAAACTGAGAAAAAAAGATTTAAAGAAATTTTAGATGGGGGAGGGGGGGGGGGGAGATTGCAAGTTATGCAAATGCACTTTTTATCGCTGTATACTTAATTTGCGTTCACTTTTGATGTGTACCACGTTAAATCAACCCTAAAACTGCATTATATTTTAAAAATTCATTCTAACCAGTTTTACTTTCCCTATAAACATAGTATATTGTATAGGAAAAGTATTGTGACGAGATCCGAAAATTCGAAATCATCTTTTCTATGGAAGATGACGTTTCAAGCATATCTGAATTTGAATCATCGAACGTTTTTAAGGTAAGGTATATATATAAATGTGTGTGTGTGTGTGTGTGTATGTGTGTGTGTGTGTGTGTTTATGTGTGTGTGGAAGCGATAGCGATATCTCAAGAACGAATATAACGTTAATAATTTCCAAAATGTTAAATATTTATGAACCTTATGTACTTTTATTATTTTTCACGTTTAACACTTTACAACATAGTTGAAAAGTATTTATGACTTTGTTCATTCTGTTTGTCTGTCTGTCTGTCCGTTAGCACGATAACTTCCGTAAAAATGACTTTATCAAAATGAAATTTTAGTATGTTGTTCAGACGGTCTGTGGGACCTATGGAAATATAAATGAATAATATCACACAATTAGTTTTGGATTAAACCCGGGTTAAAAAAATTAAACCCTATGGGACCTAATTTTTCAAACATTTTTTAAGCAAATTTAAAATTCGCAAATTGCTTCGAAAGTTTTAGGAAGTATTCAAATTTTCCCATAAAATATATGAAAAAAGTTTGAGCAAAATGTATTCAGTAGCTTTTTAAATAAAAATTAAAATAATAATTACACCCTTTATATGAAAAGATCACATGACCATTATATGAAGAGATCAAGTGAACCACTTCAAAATAAAATATGGCATCCGTCTTTTGTCAAAATCGTGATTTTTAAAGTTCTTTTTAATTCATATTTAGTGTTGTATCCGTCCTAAAACCGCTTCATTTTTGCTTAAATTCTGTGCATCTACATAATGAAACGACGCAATTGCAATATATTTGAGTTTAAATGATCATCCAACTTTGATTATTTCTACAATGAAGCCTGATTTTCACTTATGGCGAATGTAAACACTAAAAGGTGTAAAATGAGTTGTATTAGAATTGCTGCATTTCTTTAACGCAAAATTATTTAGTTTATGGATTGAAACATTCATTGATTTTACACAGAGAAGAAGACTATTTTTTCGATGAAGTTTTAAACATAGAGTTAAATTACTTGTACATCCGTGGTTTTAAGTTTTTAAATAAAATAAATTATTAATCCACACTAAAACGTCGAAATGTGAAATGATAGTAAAACGGACTTTGCAATGAGATAGAAACTTTAAAATTGGATAGATCGCAATGATGATAGATCGTTAGATAGGAATAAAGTGTATAATTTCAGCTTCCTAATATTCGCTAATTGAGGGATACCGCACACTTAAATGTTTAATTGGCTGAAAAAATGTGAAATGCCCAGTCTAAAGTGAGACAGATATTTAAAATTTGTTGCACAGGTGGACAGTTTGAAAAGGACCACTGGAAAATCGAATCATTCAAAAATTCATCTTATTCGAAGGTTGCTTATTGTGTGATACCGTTGAATTTCAACTGGATTCAGCTAGTATATACTAATTGCCCAGTGTACGTTTGTCTGTCTGTCCCTCTGTCACGTCTTTCTAGGCACTTCCCGAATAGATAGACTTGCAGTCTGGTACACGGGACACAATCGTTCTGATGCACAATCGTTCGATAACTCCCCCCTCCCCTGGAAAAATCGTATTTTCCGAATATGTCCTGAAGAGAGGGTTCTCCACACCGAAACGTTCGAAAAGTGAATTGATAGAAAAGCATGCTTTGCGATAAAGACTTCAAATTCTGTGTATGGGTAAATCGTTCAAAAGGAAGAAAGTGTGCAATTTCAGATTTCTAATATTTTCTTCTTTAGGGGATTCTACAGACTAAAATATTCGATTTGCCGAATAAATGTGAAACGCAAAATATTCAGAAATTTACATTATTCCGGGTTTGTTTATTGCGGGTCCGTTGATATTCAACGGGTAATCAGCTAGTATATACTAATTGCCAAATGTCCGTCTGTCTGTCTATCCGTCCGTCACGCTTTTTAGGCACTTCCCGAATAAATAGAGACTTGCAATTTGGTGCTTTTTCTTGAGGGGAGGAGGGGGGTTATCGAACGATCGACCCGATCTTTCGATAAAAAAAATCCTAGAAAAAGTTCGTCTGTCACGCATTTTTAGGCACTTCCGCAATAGATAGACACTTAAAATTCGGTACACGGGTTGATCTACGATTAAACCCCCTGAAAACTTTTCAAAAATGTTCTATAGAGGAGTGTTACACACCACAACGTTCGAAAAGTGAAATGATAGGAAAGCATACTTTGCGCTGAGATAGAGACTTCAAATTTAGTGTATGAGTGAACCGTTCGAAAGGAAGAAAGTGTGCAATTTCAGATTTTCAATATTTGCTACTCTAGGGGGTGCCGCTCACAGAAATGTTTAATTCCCCGAATAAATGAGAAACGCCTACTTTAGAATTTGGTAGAGGCTTGAAATTTGGTATATGGGCTAATCATTTAATGAAAATACCCAAGACAAAAGAGTTTTTCAAAAATGTTCCTCTAAGAGGGTGCTCCAGAGAAAAACGTTCGAAAGGCGAAATGGCGAAAAACCATGCCTCGAGATGCGATAGAGACTTCAAATTTGAGTTACGGATAGATTGTTCGAAAGGAATAACATGTGCAATTTCAATTTTCCGGTATTTTTTACTTTAGGGGGTGCAGAAAACACAAATGCTCGATTTTCCGAATAAATAAGAAAATAACCTTAAAATACAATAGAGGCTTGATATTTGATATGTGGGGCAATCATCTGATAAAAAACAAAAGAATAGAATTTTTAAAAATATTCCTTTAAGGGGGTGGCTACTCCACACGAAAACGTCCGAAAAGTGAAATGATAGGAAAAATATGCTTCACGATGAAAAAGAAATTTCATATTTGGTGAATTGGTAGATAGTTCAAAAGAAAGAAAATGTGCAATTGAAAATTTCCAATATTTGTAATTTTGGGGGTTCCGCACACCAAAACGTTCGAAAAGTGAAATGGTAGAAAGGCATGCTTTGCGATGAGATAGAGACTTCAAATTTAGTATATGGGTAAATCGTTTGAAGGGAAGAAAGTGTGTAATTTTAGATTTTCAATATTTTCTTCTTTTGAGGGGTGTTGTACATTAAAATGTTCGATTTGCCGTTCAATTTATTTGAAATGTCACCTGACAAAAAAATTTAATTTAAAATTTTTAGTAATAATTTTCCAGCATTAGTCAGGTAAGAATTATGCCCACTAGTAATTGTTCGAAATTCTACAGGGGATTTATGAAATGTGAGTACTAATACAAGATATGGAATGTTATAAAAACTAGTTTTGAGATGGATATATATATATATATATATATATATATATATATATATATATATATATATATATATATAGAAGAGCTTCCCTCTCCATTTGTCTGTAACTCTTGGTAATAAATTTGACGAACTTGTACTCATTTGGCAAAATATTGCCAACTTAGCAATATTTAACCTCAGATTGACGAAAATGTCTTTACAATTGCAATAAAATGACGCTAAATTAAAGTAAATAGCGCCAAATCGCTGAATTCATTATTAAAATATTTACATAAGTTATTATAGTAACAGTTTTCAAATTATTTTTTGAATAAACAATTTTTTGTTATTATTATTATTATTACTTTGTTAAATGGGCAATAATGACGAAAATATACTTCTTTCACAACGAATTCGATGAGAGTCAATCATCCCTAAACACGAATTTTACGTTTTTGAGATGATGTGTGTGTGTCTGTGTGTGTCCGTGAGTCCATGGAGATGATATCTCACGAACGAATGAGGCGATTCAGACGAAAATTGGTAAAGTAATTACAATACGTGAATACTGGAAGTCTATTGCTTTCAAATGCAATCGAATATTCGGAAGACCAACAAATTTTCGAATGGAATTTTAAAAAAATCATCAAAAATCAAAACCTTCAATAAAATTACGTAAATAATCATTTTTTATATAATTTTTCATTAAAAAACGAATGACATAACCATTAGAATGCTAGCATAAACCGTTCTTGCGATATTGCACATTTTTCAAGTAAATTTATCAAAAATTAGCAAAATTAATAAAATTATAAACTATTGTGAAATATGTTCACTTTTCATATGCAATATTATGCAATAAATTTGTTAACAACATTCTCGTGGATCTAGCTCATTCCATTCATGCGAGATACTTTGTTGAAGACCCAGACTCGACTGGCCCAAGGGCTTTTATCAGCTGTTTGAGTGGCCGGGCGAGATATTTTGTATAATACTTTTGTAGTTGGAAGCCAATAGCTATTAATCTGCTATAAGAATAACCTATTTCTCCGTCCATAACGGTTGGCAAAATTTTGGAGACGTAGTTGGCGTAATATCGCCAACTTGAAGACTTTTTTTTAAATGTTGCTAAACTGACGAAAATGTCGCCAAATTGATAAAAATGTTGCCAAGTTGAAAAAAAGGACGCTACATCAATGAAAAATGACGACTAATTGATGAAAATTCAATATCTTGAAAAGAACTTCAGAATCAACTATAAGAATAGCCCATTTCTCCGTCTGACCATCCTGGCAAAACCATGACCATCCCATCTGACCATCCTAGCACCTGGCAAAAAATTTGGCGGGATGTTTGCAACTTAGCGGCTTTTTTAAATGTCGCCAAATTGATAAAAATGGCTTCAGATGGAAGATAAAGTTATGTAAATTTCAAATTCTGTTTTATGATAGGCATACCTTCTAGTATATAAGAAATGCTCGTCTCTCTGTTTGTCTGTAACACTTGGCGATATATTTGGCGAACTTGGTGAATAATCTGGCGAAATATCACTAACTTGGCGATATTTCACCTCCAAAAAATATCGTAAAAATTGCAAAAATGGCTCCAAGTTAATGAAAACAACGCCTAATTGATAAATTAATTATTAAAATAATTTATTATATTAAGATGCTATCAACATTGAGGATGCTATCAATAATAATAATAGTTAATGAAGAGTTGCGTGAAATATAAGTTAATTGGATATCTTGAAATAGTTTTACATATTATCATCCGCAAAAACGCCAAATGTATAATTCAACGTTAAAAACTCTGGGCTTTGGATCTTATACATCATTTTTTCCCAGTGAAAGAAGTAAATTCATTGCATTATATACTCTATGACAAATAATCGACGTATCAACCAAGAAGGAGTTGTTCTATTGTGATAAAAATTGGTGGATGTGAAGAACATACATAAAAAAAGAAACGATTAAAATTTCAGAACAATTTAATGATTTAGAATTTGACCGTATACAAAGGGAAGAAGTCAATAAGGCGTTGGTCCACCTCTGGCCTGGATGCAAGATGTCACCCGGCATGGCATAGACTGATAAAGTTCACGGATGGTGTCCTGTGGAATGTCTTGCCAAATTGTCTCCAACTGTCGGGCTAAATCGTCAACATTCCGGGATGGTTGCAATCGCCTTCCCATAACGTCCCAAATGTGCTCTATGGGAAAGAGATCAGGAGGCCTAGCTGGCCAAGGAAGTGTTGGGCAAGCTTGAAGACAATTCATAGCAACACATGCAGTGTGCGGCCGGGCATTATCTTATTGAAAAGTAAGTCCGAGGTGTCGCAAAAGGAACGGTAACACAACCGGTCGTAGAATGTTGTCTACGTACCGCTGTGCTGTCAGTGTGTCAGAAATGACTACCAAAGGGGTCCGGCTATCAAAGGAGATGGCACCCCAGACCATCATAACGCCCTGTTGTAGGCATGTGTGGCGTGCGATAGTAAGGGCAGGATTCCCACGCTGCCCTGGACGTCTCCAGACACGTCTGCAGTTGTCGTCAGGACACAGTTGGAAACGGGACTCGTCACTAAAGACTAAATGTCTTTTCATACGAAATTTCATTACAATCGGACAACTCTTTCTTGGTGCGTCGATTTTTTTGTTATAGAGTGTATAAGGACAGCCATGTGCTGCCCATGCCAGATTTTATTTTTATTTCAGACTGTGCTTTCATAAAATAAATGATTGTTTCCCGTAAGAATTATTTTTTGAAAATCTTGAATTCCTAATAATTCAAGTTATAAACATGCGGCTTACCAAAAATGACATCGTCGCCGAATATTGTTGATCCTGCTTATTCCAAATTTTCTGAACCTCCTCTGAGCAAGGAAGGCGCGGTTTAAAAGTTTTAATAATATTATATGCCTTCCTTTATATTCTAAAATTAGTCATAAAATTGCTAAAATTCTAATAATAATAATTTTCTTCGCTTAAGAACGTGCGTGCGTGTCAGGTGATGTGACGGTTTTCTCGGCTATTGGTCTGGCGAGGGCATCCTGAGCCTGGCCGCCGTGTATGCGACCTCTCTCTTGTTCACTGGTCCCAACACCTCCTCACAGTAGAGTCAGAACGGCCTAAGTGGTGGGTTACTGGCCGAGCTGACCACCCGGCTTCCATCATGCCGATGATTTTCCCCTTTCGAACTCTAACAGCTGATCATATTGTTTTCGATGGCAGAGTAACGGCATCCCTAATGAAAAAGCGTCCCTCTGCAACAGATTAAGTAGAGGCAAAATGCCTGCATGTGCCTTTTTTTTGCGCCAAGAGAACGAAGTTCAACGCTCTCTGGTGGCATTCCGCATTCACACAGTATTTCTAATCATTTGCATTTCTGCCTGATAAGTACCTTCATGCCAAGTTTTGCTACAATCCCACAATTACTTCTTGATGTACAAATTTTTATGACTATGAGTGTAGATGCACAGAAAATATGCAAAAATAAAGCTATTTTAGGACGATGCAACACTAAATATAAATTTAAAAGAATTTTAAAAATCACGATTTTTATACTGGGAAAAAAAACAGATGGATGCCATATTTTATTTTGAAATGGGTCACGTGATCTCTTCACATACTATGGGTGTAATTCTTATTTTAATTTTTATTTAAAAACTACGGAACGTATTTTGATGAAAATTTTTTTATATATTTTATGGGATAATTTGAATATTTCCTAACATTTTCAAAGCAATTTGTGAATTTTAACTTCACTTAAAAAATGTTTGAAAAATTATGTACCATAGGGATCAATCTATTACACTTTTTCAACTCGGGTTCAATCCAGAACTAATTGGGTGATATTATGCATTTACATTCCCACATGTCCCACAGACTGTCACAACAACGTACTAAAATTTCATTTTGATAAAGTCATTTTTACGGCAGTTATCTTGCGAACGGACAGACAGACAGAATGACCAAAATCATAAAAACTTTTCAACTATGTTGGAAAGTGTTAAAAAACCGTGGTTAATAAAAACTAAAGTTCTATACAAAAACGGAGGTTGCGTGTATAGGCTGAACCGATTAAACCATAAAAAGAAGACAATTTGGGTAATTTTATCTGTAAAACGATAAATTAAAGACAAAACTACCGTCTTAGACATGTATTTACTTATGAAAGTAGCATTCAAGTGTAAAGTAAAGGAAGGAAAACACGTACCAAAGTATGCAAATTGATGTGAAATATACGAAAGATATTTTTATGATAAGGTTCAAATAAGCTTTCTGAATCTCTATATAAAAGAGTCTAAACCTAAAACTTTATCGGTTAGTTAATCAGCTAGTGAAAAAATTTCATTCAATGTTTCCAGACGGAAATCAGATTTAACAACATCCACTTTTGATTGATTTTCCAAATTATTTTTCTGCATAGAGTTAGATAATTCTTTGAACTCTTCTGACGTTAATTCTTCACAATCACTATGTTCGTCGTATTAATAAAATCAAAGCCTTAAAAGTCTACCTTTATTTTATGGTAACGATTTGGAAAACTTGAGTTACTTGTAAAAATTGCAACTTGCGAAACTTGGACAACATTCATATCCGTTACCTTACACCTTTCTGGTAAATCGGACGGTCTGGGTCTCAACATTCATATCCGGAGTTCTGTAATATATCACAACCTCTGGCCATAGTCGTCGCCAATACGCGTTAATTAATGGGTGGTTTGATATCATCGACGATGTTTTGAAAACAGTCAGACATGCTAGATTTCTTTTTTCAACTTTTGCTCAATGTCAGAATCTGAATAATTGCTCATATCATTCAATACACTATTTGAATTGATAGTACACCCTGAAAATCGCAATCACACCGTGATTTAATTTCTGTATGAAAGATGTAGTGTTCAGGAGCAAAAAAATAATTTTAATATTTGAATGGTTAAATTTTAGGGAAAGCATTCTGTCTCGCCTCTCGGGAAAATTTGGTCCATCCTCAAGAAGATAACTCACGACGATTTTTCAATAAGGGTTTTATCTTTTTTCGTCATTTCTTAAAGAATGTAGAACTAAACCGGCTGATAAAGAGGATACTGGACATTATCCACACATAACATTTCATGGCGATGTGTGCGTCACGCACACACACACACACATATACAGGGTGTCCCAAAAAGATTGAAACGCGCTTTGATTCTTTCCCTGTTGGAGATAAGTGGGCAATGTAAATTGCAAAAATGTTGATAGTAAGGTAGGAAATAAGACTACGTTAATGAAATAGTCATCCCATTCATTTTCAAAATGTTACACTTTTTACATTTTTATACGACCCCATTAGACAAATTGGGTCAATCAGAAAATTTTTATTTTTAATACAAGATCATTAAAAAAACCCACATATCTGTATCTTTAAAATTGAGCGAGTTATATTTAATTGAAATTTGAACATTGTAAATGGGGACCTTATATCAAATTAGAAATATAAATTTGTGACATATCACAAAAAAGATAAAACTGGATGATAATACATAGGATACCCAACCGCGTAGTGAGTGCCACTGCTTTATATGATCTCTGTCTGTTGTTATTGTTGAGACCCAGACCGTCCGACCTACCAGAAAGGTGTAAGGTAACTTTTGGACGGCCGGGAATTGCCACCCAATTTAGACCGGAGCCTAGTGGGGAGGCATCCACAGGGCCTGCACCCTTCTTCCCCTACCACCAACCTCTCGGAAGGATTTACGGACCCACATGTTTAACGTGATCGTACTCCGCATGAACACGGCGGCAGTTGTGGCAGTGTGCAAATCCAGCTGGCGAACCACCGGGCTACCGCGCCCGAAATGTGCCAACAGCACGCGGTGTTCCCAGTTGGTCACCCACCCAAGTACTAACCGCGCCCGATGCTGCCTGACTTCGGTGATCTAACGAGAACCGGTGTTTTCAGCACGGTACGGCTGTTGGCTCTTGATCTCTGTCTGTGTAATGCTTTATTTAGATGCATTTGTGATAAAAAAATTTGACACATATTAACGTCGTATTTTTGATCTAAACAATTTCCATCGTCAATTTGTTTATGATCCCTATTTTCACTGAGGAAAGTCTTTCACATAGTACGGAAAAGTGGCGCAAGTCAGATCTTTTCCTTTATCATAATTCAGCTGATTTTAAAGATACATATATTTGCGGAGGAGGGGGGGGGGGTTAATGATCTTGTTGCATTAAAAATAAACATTTTCAGATTGACCAAATTTCTCTAAGGGGGTCATACAAGATAAACTGGAATACTTTTCATCATACTAACAGCAATTTAACTGCAATATCTTAAATTATAAACAGTGGTGTAAGATTGGGGGGGGGGGAGGAGTCATATATCTAATTAGAGATAAGAGAGAGGGATGGATATCTTTCAAAAGAGTTTGGAATGTGTTCTAGAGGTCCTAAAAAGTGCTTATCCGTCAAAATCTCTTTTTTTAAAAAATTTTTGAAAACACTTCTCTCTATAATAGTATGTGGAGCCAATTATAAAAGCGGACAGCAAATGATATAGAACGCTTTTTTTTTATTTGGAGGGAGGGGGGAGCTTTGACTTACAATATAGGAACCCAATCGGAGATGCGTCACTGCAAGAAACCAAAATAATTTTTTAATGGTAATATTTTCCTTCAATATCCCGTTATAGTATATTCTACTTTTATCTTTTTCACGCTGACAAGATACTGTACTCTTGGAGGGCCTTTGACGACTGGCCTTTGTCTTTTGGTCGAGATATCGGGCGGGACGAAGATTCTCAGGCGCCACAGACGAAGACTCGGGATTTCCATCGCAAGTGGAAATACAGAAAAAAAAATAGGGTTCTCACAAACAAAATGTCAAAAAAGATTATGAAATTCAAGATACCAGCAAAGGGAATCCTCTGTCTGTCTTTCTGTTACATATTTTCTTCACTTGAGGGTCTTATTGTGGCTGAAGTGCACCGATAAAACACATATGTGAAGAAGATAACCCCATACCTATGTTTGTTTTGATTTATATGAGAGAAAAGTCATAAAAGTAATTACTTGCATATAATACATACGTAAGACAAATATTGGAATGGAATCATAAAACAGATTCCCATTTTGAATGATTTTACATGGATGAGCATCAGTGGCGTAGGCAGGGGGCTTAGTTAGACATGCCATAACCCCACTGGCTGAAAATTTACATTAATTCTCCAGAACAGTCCATAATTAAAAATTAATTTCTACATTGTAACCCCCCACCCCCCACCCCTTTTGCTTGTAACCTCTAGCTTTTTGAGATCCTACTCAACTGTAAAACATTTTGTAACCTTTACTCAGTTTTTTAACAGTTTCTACATTTTTTAAAAAGTTAAAATTCACAAATTGCTTCGAAAATTTTAGGGAATATTCAAATTATCAATTAAAATATATAAAAAATGCAGCAAAATATGTCTGATAGTTTTTTAAATAAAAATTAAAATAATAATTACACCCATATTATATGCGTTGGTGGTAGGGGAAGGTGGTAGAGGTTGGTGGTAGGGGAAGGAGGGTACGGTCCCTGTGGATGCCTCCCCCACTGGGTTCCGGTCTAAATTGGGTGGCACTTCCCGACCGTCCAAACAGTTACCTTACACCTTTCTGGTAGGTCGGACGGTCTGGGTTTCAACAACAACCCATATTATATGCGGGCGCGGTAGCCCATTGGTTAGCGCGCTGGAGTTGCACTCGGTAGGCCCGGGTTCGATTCCAGCCACTGCCAAAACTGCCGCCGTGTTCATGCGGAGTACGATCACGTTAAACATGTGGGTCCGAAAGTCCTTCCGAGAGGTTGGTGGTAGGGGAAGGAGGGTACGGCTCCTGTGGATGCCTCCCCCACTGGGTTCCGGTCTAAATTGGGTGGCACATCCCGACCGTCCAAACAGTTACCTTACACCTTTCTGGGAGGTCGGACGGTCTGGGTTTCAACAACAACAACACCCATATTATATGAGGTAGGTAGTTAGAGGTAGGTAGTAATATATGCCTATATCTGCTTATAGCGGTGCGTGATATCTCAATGGTCACCAACCCATATTATATGAAGAGATCACGTGACCCACTTCAATGTAAAATACGGCCTCCATCTTTTTTCCCCAGTGTAAAAATCGTGATTTTTAAATTTCTTTAAAATTTATATTGAGTGTTTAATCCGTCCTAAAATCGCTTTATTTTTGCGTATTTTTTGTGCATCTATATTCTGCGCCAACGTAATTACAACATTTTTTAGTTTAAATGATCATCAAACTTTGATTATTTCTACAACGAAGCCTAATTTTAATGGAAACACTTTCCCACTGAAATGCAATTGCATTTAAACATCTCTAAATTGAACTACATTCAGCAGTGATATCTTTTAATTATCACAGAATTACATTAATATATTTTACTTGAAAACTTAAAACTTCATCGAAAAATATGAACTTTATTTAAATAACGTCATTGAAATACAAATCGTAATTAGGCTTCGTATTGTAGCATTGTGATCATTTAAACTCAAAAATATTGTAATTGTGTTGGCTCAAAATATACGCAAAAGTAAGGCGATTTTAGGACGGATGCATCACTAAATATAAATTTAAAAGAATTTTAGAAATCACGATTTTTACTGAGAGAAAAGATGGATGCCATATTTTATTTTGAATTGGGTCACGTGATCTCTTCATGTAATATGGATGCAATTATTATTTTAATTTTTATTTTAAAAACTACCGAACATATTTTGCTGAAATTTTTTTTTATATATTTTATAGGATAATTTGAATATTTCCTGAAATTATCGAAGCAATTTGTGAGTTTTAACTTCGCTTAAAAAATGTTTGAAACATTAGGTCTCATAGGGTTCAATCTATTTTGCTTTTTCAACCCAGGTTCAATCCAAAACTAATTGTGTGATATCATTCATTTACACTCCCGCATATTCCACAGACCGTCTCAATAGCTTACTAAAATTTTCATTTTAAGGCAGTTCTCGTGCGAATAGACAGACAGAATAAAAAAAGTCATAAACACTTTTCAACTATGTTGGAAAGTGTTAAAAAATAACAATATAAGCATTAACGCTAATGTTTTTACAGAGTTTCTTGCACTTTATAAAATTAGCATAAACATTGGCTTGCCTCATTTCTGTGACTCATAATTTTCAGAAGTGTGGGCTTCCTCACTTATTTAGGTATTGTTGTTATTACCACAAAGCGCAACTCTAACTTTCACACAAGATTTGATTAACGTAACCATCTTAATAGAAACTTATATTTCCCGATTTTTCTCCAGTTTAAAAGTTGATTTTTATAACCATTTATTTAATCTGATCTGGTATTGTTTATTTATCCGTGTGATTCAAATCTTTACAGCCTTAATTAATCAGGTTCCATTCATAACAGTGAAATGAAGTTTGGCACGTTGTCTTTTAGAGGTACATATTAAATCCCATAATTTTGAACTTTATCAGGCTTGCTTTCTCTGGGCTCACCATGGGAATGTCATTTTTTGAGAATAACTCGATAACCGAAGCAACTAGAAAGATCAAATTTTGTATGTTCTTGTCCTTTGCGGTATATTTTAATTCTTTAGAATGTTCCTCATTCTTTAGAATGTTACCTTATCAGGTAAGCTCGTCTTGGGCCAGCCTGAATTGAAGCCGCCACAGATGTGCACTCTTTTTTTTTTTTTTTTTTTTTTAATAATTCGAGAAATCGAGCAGCTAAAAGGTCCAAATTTAATACGTCATTGTCCTGTGTGGTATATTTTAATTCCTTGAATTTTAAACCTCATCGGCCCAGCCTGCCTTAAGGAGACGGTGGGCGTTGAATTTTTTCTTATTTATTTATTGACTCAGAAACATGAAAATTTGTATAAATATTCTTCTTAACATTGCTATATAAAATACCATTAATTTTTTTTTCAATTTTGTTATAATTTTGTATTTTTTTTTTTTAATTTAATTTTTTTAACGAAATTTTGAAAATGCTCCTTGCGTGCGATTTATTCACATTTTTAATTAATTTTACATTATGATCACTCAAAAACACATTATGAACACATTTGGGTACTCATTTTTGAATTACTTAGAAAGTTAATTTTTTAAAAATATTTTTCTGCATTAAAACTTAATTTTCATCATTTAATTAGGTTCTTATTCACTTTTAATTACCTTAATAAAGTCCGATTACTAAATGCATACCCAGTTTCATTAAAAAGTGTGAAAGGTGTCGTCTTGCCAAATTTTATGCATCTCAAACAAAAATTAAGACGCATGGAGCATTTTAAAAATGTAAAACCTTTGAAAATTCCGTTTCGGAAAAAATGCATTGAACCTGTTGCTTACGGGTGGCGCAGCGTCCATCCCAAACGAAGAACCTCCTAAAAAGACAGGTATTTGACATACCCTATCCCAAACAGTTCGATCCCCCTTTGCAGGCATTGGCGTTCATGGAAATCGCCGACAGGAACATTGCACCTGCTGTCTTTTTAGGAGGTTTTTCGCTTGGCATAGACCCTGTCCCACCCGTAAGCAAAAGGTTAAATGTGTAAAATAATGTTATATATTAAAAAAAACTTTTTTAGTGAATTTTTGCTCATTTTAATGTCCACCGTCTTCTTAAGCTCGTCATAGGAATGTACTCGTATTTGGATATTAACCAAAGATCCAAAGCAGCTAAAAAATCCAAATTTAGTATATCATTGTTTTTCATACATTTAAGTTGCATACACTTAATAAAAAGTTTTTTTATACATTTAAAACGAAATAATAAATACAACTAAATTCTGCAAATTAAAAAGTATTTTATAATATGAGTATCGCCGTTTATGACGTATTTAAAATTGCAAATTCAGGGCGCTTTCTGACGTCACTACATCCTTCATGAAAAGGAAGTAATGATGTCCAAAAACCGCTCTGGATTTGTAATTTTAAGCACGTCATAAGAGGTGTTATTATTAAAGACCTTTTAATTTACCAAATTTGCTCTTTCTTTATTATTTCGTTTCAAAACTTTTGCTAAATTGGCGTGCTTCCGTACATTTTGATTTTTCATACATTTATAAGTTACATACAAATAAAAAATTTGATGTGGACAGCACATGACTTTTCCTGCAGACGCGAATTCATTCTTTCTATATTTCTTTCAGAGCTCAATTAAATTGAATTTAATTATACAAAGTAACACAAAATTTTCATTTTTAATTCAATTTCTACTTTTATTTGGTAATTGGAATTTTTTTCAAAGTCGACATAACAAAAACGCAAAAAATCTCAAATATTTCGAGAACGGTTAGTCCTAGGGCAATAGAGTTGTTCTTATTCTTTTCCTTGTCAAAAATTACGTATAAAACAAGCATTTAATTGATACATTTGGACATACGTAGTCTTTGTTTTAGTTATTGGCGATTTTTGCGGGCCATTTTGTAAAAAAGGGCAGGTTGTTCTTTTCCGAATAGTACCAAAATCTAATTAGCACCAGAGTATCCCACAAGTGATTTATCTACCAAATTTTGTGAAATTTGGTCAATTAGTATTTCAGCAGAGTGGATACATGAAATTTTTACGGGTCATTTCGCAAAAAAAGGTGGGTTCTTCTTTTCCAAATTGTACCAAAAACTAATCAGCACCAGCGTCACGCCCAAGAGTTTTACCTACCAAATTTTATGAAATTCGATCCATTAGTTTTTGAGTTGGAGTGGATACATACATTGCACACACACACAGACGTCACGCTAAAAATGTTTTTTCGTATTCTAGAGGTCTTGAAACGTGTATATCCGTCGAAAACTCGAGTTGCAATTTTCGGCATGATTCCAATACTTTCCCTATACATTACCATGTGTTGCAGGGAAAGTAAAAGGTTGTACTGTAAAAAAAACTTTAGTTTTTATAAAATTTATATATAAAGTTATTATAGTTTTTATATATTTTTTATAAAAAAATTATGTTTCATATAAAAACTACGTAACGTATGAAAAAAAAACTATGCTTCTGCTTTTACTTGTTTTAAGCGAATCCCTCTATCCAAGTTCCAGTTTTCCAATGTCTCTAATTTGCCGGAAACACAAACAGGCTAGAGGCAGATACCTATCTCTATATACACAATGAGTATTCTAACGCAATTAAGCAATATCTAATATGGATCTGTTTTTTTCCAGATTCGGCCGCGTATTTACTAGCTTCGAACAACCCGCAATTATCGTAATTAAATAACAGATATGCCTAGCCACGCGTTGATTGGGGAGTTTCTCAGCCCGCCATTCGTGGGCTTCAGAGCGAGGCTGGGTAGGCTTCGCCCAGTGCGTATCGGTCTTGGGTATCAAGAGTTAATATCGGCCAGCTCGTTCTCACGTTTAATCGGTCGAGATATTCAAAGCGCCCAGCCTGGAACGATCGAACCTATCTGATTGATCTGTAAATTATGGAGTTATTCACTTAGTTTAAAATTCGCATTCAATTAATTTGTTTATCGAGAAATAGAGGCTCATTTGTTTAAAATAAAATAAAAATTTAGCGCATATACAATATATAAGTTTTAAACTACGACGATTTTTTTTGTCCGTTGTATACAGAGGTAACAAAATCTGATAGACTCAAATTACTTTTTCTTCCCATCTTTATGTATGCTTTAACCACAACGTTGCCCGGGTCCATAAAATCGATTTTTTACTTTCCCTGCAATACATGGTAATGTATAGGGAAAGTACTGGAATCAAGCCGAAAATCGCAACACGAATTTTCGTCGGATCTACACGTTTCGGAACCACTAGAACAAGAAAAAACCATTTTTAGCGTGACGTCTGTGTGTGTGTCTGTGTGTCTGTCTGTGTGTCTGTCTGTCTGTCTGTCTGTCTGTCTGTCTGTGTGTCTGTCTGTCTGTGTGTCTGTGTGTCTGTCTGTCTGTTCAGATTTTGTATCCACTCTAACTAAAAAACTAATAGGCCGAATTTCACAAAATTTTGTAGGTAAGTCACTTGTGGGCGAGTCTGGTACTGATTAGTTTTGGGTACGATTCGGGATAAAAGCGTGACGTCTGTGTATGTGTCTGTCTGTCACTGTGTTTGTCTGTCTGTGTGTCTGTCTATCTGTCTGTGTGTGTCTGTCTATCTGTCTGTCTGTGTGTCTGTCTGTATGTCTATGTGTTTGTCTGTGCAATGTATGCATACACTCTAACTCAAAAACTAATTGACCGAATTTCATAAAATTCGGTAAGTAAGTCTCTCGTGGGTGACCCTGTTACTGATTAGATTTTGGTACAATTCGAGATAAAAGAACTTGTGTTTTTCTGCGAAATGGCCTGTAAAAGTTGTCTATATCCTCTCTAAATGAAAAACTAATAGACTAAATTTCACAAAATTTGGTAGATAAGTCAATTGTGGGTTATCTAGGTGCTGATTGAATTTTGGTACGTCTTGGAAAAAAATAACCTGCCTTGTTTTGCAAAATGTTCCCCAAAAATTGTCAAAATCTAAAATAAAATACTATGTATGCTTAAATACATTAATTAAATACTTGTTTATAGGTAATGTTTGACATTGAAAATAGTGAGACCAACCCCATTACTCTAAGATTAGCCATTCTCGAGATATTTTTGCTTTTTCCCATTTTTGCTACGCCGGTTTGGAGAATAAGTCCAGTTACCAAATGAAAACGAAAGCTGAATTCAAAGTGTAAATTCAGTGTAATTTGAAATAATTATCCGTGTTATTTAATGCAATGAAACTCAATTTAATGAATTATTAATACAAGTAAACAGAACATGAATTTAAGTCTGCAGGGAAAGTCATGTGCTGCTCACATCAGATTTTTTTTGTTGTTGTTTTTAGATTGTTGAAGATTTAAAAAGTCCGCCCTCTCCCGGTCAAACCGTACATCAACAAATCTTTGTATTACAGCGGTTTAAAATCTTAACTGTCTAACTTAGAAGTTATTATCATAGAAACGTGATTTTTCTTTCAGGGCATGCTTATGATACTGCTACAATCCTATATTTCAAAATTCAAATCTCTATTTGTAAAACTCGAGATTTTAAATTTCTGAATTAGGAATCCTACTACCGAATCGTCATCTGTCTGAAATTCTCAAGGTTTCGTGAGCGAGATGCTTGTCTATCATCTTGCCGCCGTGTCTCCAATGAAATTCGAGCCGTGTTTTTCTCCTCGCCTTTTATAGCTTTTTTAGCGGTCGCAAAGGAAATTCTAACCCATAAAATAACTAACAAGAAAGATCAATCATGCTTAAGGCATTGATTATGAAACACTTTCCAACTTCAATGCAATTTTATTTAAACATGTCTAAAATGCAATACATTCCTCGGTAATATTTTAAAACTTATCACAATACTACATTAATTTATTATATTTGAAAACTTAAGCCTTAATCGAAAAAAATGAACTTCATTCAGATGACGGCATTGAAATATAAATTGCCTGGTTTAAACATCTCTAAAATATGATACATTCCTCGGTAATAATTTTAGAATTATCATAATGCTACAATAATTTATTATATTTGAAAACTTCATCGAAAACAACTAAAATTCATTCAAATGACGTCATAGAAAAATAACACGTCTGGCTCTCTCTATAAAAGCAGCATTTCATTCATAAATAATTTCCCATTCATGTCATTCATCACAATACTATAATAATTTATTTTATTTAAAAATTAAGGCCATGGAGCTACAAGGAATTAAACTCTATGCGTAAAACTTCATCGAAAAAAATCGTCCTTCTCTTTGTAAAATCAAGAATATTTCATTCATATCAGCTACGCAGACTCCATGGACTAAATGATTTTGTGTTAAAGAAATACAGCAATTCTAATACAACTCATTCTACATATTTTGCTGTTTACATTTTACATAGGTGAAAAATAGGATTCGTTGTAGAAATAATCAAATTTGGATGAGCATTTAAACTCAAATATATTGTAATTGCGTTGTTTCAGTATGTAGATGCACAGGATTTAAGCAGAAATAAAGTGGTTTTAGGACGGATACAACACTCAATATGAATTAAAAAGAACTTTAAAAATCACGATTTTGAGAAAAGATGGATGCCATATATCATTTTGAAGTAGGTCACGTGATCTTTTCATATCATGGTCACGTGATCGCTTCATATAAGAGGTGTTATTATTATTTTAATTTTTATTTAAAAAACTACTGAATATATTTCGTTGATTTTTTTTTATACACTTTATGGAACAATTTAAATATTACTTATAATTTTCGAAGCAATTTGTGAATTTTAAATCCACTTAAAAAATGCTTGAAAAATTAGGTCCCATAGGGCTCAATGTATTTCATTTTTTTTACTCGGGTTCAATCCAAAACAAATCGGGTGATATTATTCATTTATATTCCCATAGGTCCTACAGACCGTCTGAACAACATACTAAAATTTCATTTTGATTAAGTCATTTTTACGGCAGTTATCGTGCTAACGGACAGACAGACAGACAGACAGAATGAATGAACAAAGTCATAAACACTTTTCAACTTTGTTGTAAAGTGTTAAAAAACTAATTCGAAATTAAAAAGAATAACTGTGTACTAAATTCCATCGTCGTACGTAATATTGAAAGTCTCCTATGCTTCTATTTCAACACAGTCATCGCATGTAATATAATCGTCAAAAATAAAATATCTTGGCAGAACGCCTGTTTCTCGTAACTTATTCCATATTAAACTATCTTCATACACAGGATCTGAAATGACGGACTGTTGGATTTCGTATGTTTGCAGCAGTTTTTCTCTATTTGGTTAGCATATAAACACCACGATAAGCATCATCTGAAAATTCTCAAGCATGCAATCACCATGTATTTGAGCTATCTCAATATGTGTGGGGATGTATTTGGGAAATTGTTCAGGCTCAACGTTCCTGGGGATAAATCATTGTTATCAAGTGTTATGATGAGTTTAAATCTTTTAAATGGAATGTTGCGATGTGTTTGAAAGATTTAAACTCATCGTAACATCAAGCTAACTGCTACGCATGGGATTTTGCTTTTACCCCCCACAAGTTTCATGAACATGTTTTCCCTTTTCTTTTCCCACACTAAAAACTTTGCAATATCCGATGACCATGTGTCGAAAGCCCAGACCATCCGACTCGTCCTAGGACTAAGAGCACTTTAATGGATGGTCGGCGATGACCATGTGTTTAACTGTTCGCTATAAACGTTGCGTTTAATATTATAAAACTTTCGTAGATCCAAGGCGAGAGAAAGACACTCGGAATAGTCCATACTTCGCTACATCCGAGGCTCGCTACAAGTACAGGGCAGTTTTCAGAAACGAAATCTGAGAGGGGCTAGAGTGAAATTCAGGGGGGGGGGGGGGGGCTCAACAGCACTGCAGGAGGGACTCCCTAGAAAAATTTAGAGGGATGGAAATGCACTAAAATATTAAATATAAGTCTGCAAATAAATCCCTGTTTTAAAAAAGTTATTTTAATTACAACTAAATGCAGTATATCATTTAATAAAAACTCTATAACTACTCATCAGGTATAGCAATATAATATATAACTCTATATAATTAGGCTCTAGAGTTATACATTCTAGAGTAATACATTATCAGTTGATAATGCATATCTTTAGAATGTCTAACTATGAAACTCTCATTTTTTAAACTTTATTGAATATTTTAAAATTAATTATTTAAATACATTTATGAACATCAATATAATCAGAAATTCAGTCACTAAAAATTATTATTTCTATAGTATACAAAACGAAGTAATTTATTATAAGTATAATAACTTATTTAAGGGTAAATATTGATTGACATTCTGTATGAAATTCCATAACATTGCTAAAAGTTAAATATTTTTATCAGGGAGGGGTTGAGGTACCTTTTTTTTGGGGGGGGGGGGGACTCAGCTCCCTCTGGCCCCTGCCTGGCTACGGCCCTGTACAAGGGCTCTACTGCATTTGCCAAGTTCTAGCTCGCAACAAGTGGTCTCTACTGCATTTGCCAAGTTCTAGCTCGCAACAAGTGGTCTCTACTGCATTTGCCAAGTTCTAGCTCGCAACAAGTGGTCTCTACTGCATTTGCCAAGTTCTAGCTCGCAACAAGTGGTCTCTACTGCATTTGCCAAGTTCTAGCTCGCAACAAGTGCGCTCCACTGTATTTTCCAAATCCTATTCAATTTAACCGCAGTTATCTAGGTGTGCATCTAAATCAGCCTCCTCATTCGGATCAGCCCGTTCTCACGTCCGAGTGTGCTGCTCGCTTTCTCACGCTGCCGCAGAAAGGGACCGAAAAAGAAGCAAAAAGAAATAATAACTTCGAACCGATTCGATAACTGCTTTGATTAATAGGACATTAATCGCCTCGCTCGGCTTTCTCGGCTAGAGCGATAGATTTACGATGTGTGGAAACAAGCATTCGTCCGCAATCAATTTGCGCCGCACACATTAATAATTTGGACGGAGAAAATGGCGGATTGCAGAACAACATTTTACTCTTTGCTAGTTGTCCCCCCCCCTTTCGGAGTAATGACGGCTCTCTGTCACGGCTGCCAGGTTCCAATTCATCAGAGAAAGCTCTCCCTCTGCATCGATCTCTCTAGAAGTGTAATAATGAAAATAGGAATAAATGAGGAGTGATTTTTGTGGTCCGGACGTGATTCGGTGGCTAGTTCGATTTTTTTTTTGTTCGATGGTCTGTTGTCGGCCCGCACTGTTATTACGCCGAATGGATGAGACGAAGCGCCGAAATGCTCACTTAAGGAGCCAAAATTTTAATAAGAGGCCGACATCGCAGCGCCAAATAAAAACTGCAATAACCTGGGATTTCGCGCCTGATGATCGGGTTTGCCATCTTTGGCTTCATTTCTGGTAAAGACATAGATAAAGCTCATCGTAATAGATAAGAGAAAACGTTGAGAGGAAGTTTTGAAGTTCATTTCATGCCTCAGTTTGAATATTCACCTTTATATAAAGTTATCCATCCCAGCCTGTGTTTAACATACTGCTACTCTAAGAGAGCAAAAGTGCATTGTTCTAGATTTAGAATAAGCTATTTTTATATGCTAATTTGACACCTCCCCCTTATTTTAGAAACTGAACGACGTCTCGAAGTTGTCATGTCCGAATCCGTAGCCGGCAGGTGTATATTATACTTGCATGACAACAGGTCACGATCTGTAGCTCAATTCCTAAGAAAGCTAAAGCATATTTTTTCTCTATAAAGCCGTCTCAAAGCTAAAAAAATCAAAAGAAAAAATCGGCAGTGGCTCCAGTACGAGGGGGGCAAACAGCTTTTACGTGAATAACATCTTTCTTTGTGGGTGGTTTGTCTCCTTTAAACATTTTAAAAACAGTTCAAAATACTAAAATATCATCAAAATGAATACCACCTCGTCAAAATAGTTCAAAATATCAAAATTATAACCACTATCTATATACATATTAAGCTTAGGTATCCAGGTATGTTGCCTAAAAAAGCACCCAATTGTCATTTACCGAATAACAACGGGTCTAGCCTCAATTACATTGTTTGAAACATAGAGGTAAAAGGAAACTCTATCCCTATATGGTATAAAAATTTCAAAAACTTTTATTTACTTATAGGGATTATATTGCTTGATTCCTGGAGTTAGACAAGAAATGATGATGTACTTTTCTTATACAAAGATTTCTAAACACTCTTGCCAAATGACAACACGTTAAATCAATATTTTAAAATATTGGCTTTTCTAAATAATTTCAAGGTGGTTTCAAAAAGAGAAATTAGTTATATTAGTGTCATAATATGCATGTAGAAGGGCATGGAATGTCAATGAAGCCGTTGATGAAGATGTTGTAAGAAAAGCATTGAGAAATAAAGCTGATAGATTTCGACGGGCTGAAAAATATATTCAAATTAGTCTGAGCCAAAGATGAAATAAAAAATCTGATGTGGGCAACACATGACTTTCCTTATATAATGTAATGAATTTACTACTTTTACAGTAAAAAAATAGGATTTTCTTATAGTAGATACTAATATTCTTTCCACGATATTGAATTTTCGACAATTAGTCGTCATTTTCATTGATTTAGCATCATTTTTATCCATTTGGCGAGATTTTCATTAATTTGGCAACATTTCAAAAAAGTCGCCAAGTTGGCGACATTCCGCCAAATTCGTCGCCAAAATGTCGCCAAGCGTTATGCACTAAGAAAAAAGTTATTCTTACAGCAGATAAAGTTATTCTTACAAGCAGATTCTTACAGCAGAGTTATTCTTACAGCAGATTCTTACAGCAGATCTTCTCGCCAAGCATTAGGGACGGAGTAATAAGTTATTCTTATAGCAGATAAATGACTATTGGCGTTCAAATACAAAAGTATTATTCAAAGTATATTTTTTCATGAATGGAACGAGCTAGATCCACGAGAATGATGTCACTCAATTTATCGCATGGTATTACATATGAAAAGTGAACAAGTTTCTCAATAGGATTTTTTTTTATGTAACTTTTTCATAATTTTTTTGAAAAATGTACAATATCTCGAGAACGGTTCATGTTAGCGTTCTAAAATTTATGCCAATCGTTTTCTAATGAAAAATCACATAAGAAATGTCTATTTGCGTAACTTTATTAGCGGTTTTGATTTTTTGACGATTTTTTCAAAATTTCATTCAAAAATTTAGGGGGGTTCTGAACATTTGATTACGTATAAAAGCAATAGGCTTCTAGTGTTTACGGATTGTGATTTTTGTACCAAATTTGGTTCGAATCGGTCCATTCGTTCGTCAGTTATCGTCTCCACAGACTCACTGACACACACACACACACATACTTTCACACACACACACACACACACACACACACACACACACAGACATCACTTCAAAAATGTTTGATTCGTGATCAGGGATGCTTGAAACGTGCTCTCCCGTCGAAAACTCGAATTCGAATTTTCGACCCTGTCACAATACTTTCCTTATACATTATGTATATAAGGAAAGTAAAAACTTGGATGCCCATTAAATTGTCATTTTCAGAGTCCTATAGTTAATTAACTAAAGTGTCGAAGACCCAGACCGTCCATCTCATCTTAAAATATAGAGCAGCAATTTGGACGGCCGGAATTAACTGAAATTAACTAAAATGTGGCTCAACTCAACTTTCTCAAACCAAAATCCATTTTTAACACTTTACAACAAAGTTGAAAAGTGTTTATGACTTTATTTATTCTGTCTGTCTGTCTGTCCGTTAGCACGATAACTGCCGTAAAAATGACTTAATCAAAATGAAATTTCTGTATGTTGCTCAGACGGTCTGTAGGACCTATGGGAATATAAATGAATAATATCACCCAATTAGTTTTGGATTGAACCCGGGTTGAAAAAATGGAATACATTGAGCCCTATGGGACCTAATTTTTCAAACATTTTTTAAGCGGATTCAAAATTCAGAAATTGATTCGAAAATTTTAGGTAATAGTCAAATTGTTCTATAAAATATATAAAAAAAAAATTCAGCGAAATATATTCAGTAGTTTTTTAAATAAAAATTTAAATATTAATTACACTTCTTATATGAAGGGATCAAGTGATCATGATATGAAAAAATCACCTGACCCACTTCAAAGTGAAATATTGCATCCATCTTGTCTCAAAATCGTGATTTTTAAAGTTCTTTTTAATTCATATTGAATGTTGTATCCGTCTTAAAACCGCTTTATTTTTGCTTAAATTCTAAATACTGAAACAGCGCAATTACAATATATTTGAGTTTAAATTCTCATTCAAATTTGATTATTTCTACAACTAAGCCTATTTTTCACCTATGTAAAATGTAAACAGCAAAATATGTAGAATGAGTTGTATTAGAATTACTGTATTTCTTTAACACAAAATAATTCAGTCCATGGAGTCTGCATGGCTGATATGAATGAAATATACATTGATTTTACAGAGAGAAGGACGATTTTTTTCGATTAAGTTTTAAGCATAGAGTTTAATTACTTGTAGCTCCATGGTCTTAATTTTTTAATAAATATATTATTATAGTATTGTGATGAATTAAATAAATGGGAATATATTTATGAATGAAATGCTGCTTTTATAGGAAGAGCCAGACGTGTTATTTTTCCTATGACGTCATTTGAATGAATTTCAGTTATTTTCTAGGAATGTATCATATTTTAGAGATGTTTAAACCAGGCAATTTATATTTCAATGCCGTCATCTGAATGAAGTTCATTTTTTTCGATTAAGGCTTAAGTTTTCAAATATAATAAATTATCGTAGTATTATGATAATTTTAAAAATATTATCGAGGAATGTATCGCATTTTAGAGATGTTTAAACCAGGCAATTTATATTTCAATGCCGTCATTTGAATGAAGTTCATTTTTTTTTTCTATAAAGGTTTTTCAAATATAATAAATTAATGTAGTATTGTAATAAGTTTTAAACTATTACCGAAGAATGTATTGCATTTTAGAGATGTTTAAATAAAATTGCATTGAAGTTGGAAAGTGTTTCATAATCAATGCTTTAAGCATGATTGATCTTTCTTGTTAATAACTTCTTTTTTCCAAATGTTACAAGAAAAATTTTGAAAAATCGGTATTGCAGGATCCAAATGGTTACAATTATGGCGTGTTATCCTTCATTTTAAAGGGCGTGAAAAGACCTTTCGATTTATACCATACTTAACAATATACCCCCCTCCGTGGAGTTACTTACCCTCAAGGGGGGGGGGGGAGGCGTCACGAACACATAAAATTGTATCACGGCTATTTTTCACAACAATGGTTGAAACTATAAAGTCTCGCGATTATTGAGCCATAAATAATCCCTTTTATGCATGATTATGCCAAATTTTGTCAATTAGTGCCATGTTAAAAAAATACAAAATTTCGAATAAATTTCGAAGTATTTACTCAAATTTAAAAAAAGACCTATCTAGTTCTAGATTTTTTGATAATTAAGCCGGATATAAAGTTTCGCAAAGATTCATTAATATTAGTAGCCGCTATCCTGTATACAAGAAATCGACCACAGACATACATACAGACAGACAGACGGACATCACTCCAAAAATAGTCAAAACGTGTACAAGAGGTCTTAAAGCATATATTGGCATCAAAATATCAAATTTGAAAATGTTCTCGAAAACAATATTTTCTCTTTACTATATTAGAACAACACACTACACTCATGTCCAAAAGTTAAGCATAGTTGCTGTTTATGTGAAAATTTCAGGAAATCTACATCAGAATGGAAGGAAACGCGGTATGCGGATGTAATAGGGTTATAGAAGAAGAAAACAATGCAAAACAAGGATAATAACGACTCTTATGAGCCAAAGAAAAGGGTTGAAAGAAAAAGGGTCACAATAAGAGTGTCAACCTCAGTGAAACAGAATGATTAAAACAATGTTATGTTGCAGTTCAATACGGCGTGTGGTAACTTTGGGTAGCCGAACATGCTGCACAACGATTTCCCATACTTTCGATGAGGGTTCGGATAAGTTGTGTGCTTAAAGAGTTCCAAGCCTCACGAAGAACAGTTTTCAATTCTGTAATGGAGCTTGTTGGGTAGCGGAGGGCTGCAAGATGTCTTCCGAGCATATCCCATACATGCTCTATTGGATTCAGATCTGGAGAGTTGGCAGGCCACTGCATGTGCTGGATATCTTCAGTTTCATGGAAGTCGTCGACCAAGGCCGCACGGTCAGGAGGCGCGTTATCATCCATGAATATGAAATCAGGACCAACAGCACCTCGAAACAATCGAACAGTAGGCTCAAGGACTTCGTTTCTGTATCTTTGACCGGTAACCGACCCCGTGTCAAAGATGTGGAGATCTATGCGGCCGTCCATCATGATGTCTGCCCAGACCATGACTTCCCCAAGCGGTAAACGATGTCTTTCCGTGATGTTTCCCGGGTAAAAACGCGTTCCACGTTCTCTCCAGATCGTGGTACGACAAGAATCAGTTTGCAGGCTAAACCTGGACTCGTCACTGAACATGACATTGTCCCATTGTTGTCCACTCCACTGCCGACGTTCCAAACTCCAATGTAAACGCGAGCGTTTCTATGCAGACGTCAGGGGGATGCAAACTGCTGGACGTCTGGTACAGAAACCAACGTGTCTGAGTCTCCTGTAAACAGTTTGTCTCGAAAGAATGACTCCTGTGGCGGCTGTCAGGACTAAACCCAGTTGTCTTGAAAAACGGTTCCTCTGACGTCGCGCAGTTATCACCAAATATCATTCTTGCCGAGCGGTTGTTACCCTTGGCCGACCTGGTACTGGTCGTTGGGTATAATATCTCCAGTGGTTTGGAACCTCTACCATAGTCTGGAGATCACACACTGAGGCACATATTCAGAATTCAAGACGCTTCAGTTTGGAATCGACCGGATTCCAGCATTCCAATAATTCGTCCCTTCAAAAACATGTCCAGTTGGCATCTTTATGACATCCTTCGTCCTTTTTGATTGTTAACAACGCTCCGTATCACAGCAATTGAGAAATTCTGCCTCAATTTTACCATGCCGCTGGAAGCCGTTTTATACTCGTTCAGACGTGCGCCGGTGCTTTGCGCATATCGACGTCGACTGAACTGTTTTGCATATACACAATGATTTACTTTCGTGTCACGATTCTCTACAACTGATTGTGAACCATTGTATCCATATTAACTCCGAATTTTTTAAATTTTACAAATTATGCTTAACATTAGGCCATGAGTGTATATTAGAACACTCTACATAGTATAAGAAAGTAAAAATTCACACTTGCCTAAAGTGCGAAGTACAGCTAATATTTAGAAAACCAAAAATCTGAACCGAAACCTAATTATATATCCTTGTAGAGCTGCTCCCAATGGGCCTCCAATTAATCGCAAACTGTTCATCACTTTTAGTTTTTACTCCTATATCTAGATATTCCGACCACAAACTTCAAGTCAAAATGTCAAATTATTTTATTAACTTGCTTGGCGACATCTAAATAAACTTATACAATAGCTCTGACGAAATTTAAGATTCAGGTGAATATATAAACTTACCTGGGGCATCTAAATTCATACATCGAATTTTATACTTCTATTTTTTCTCTTCAAACCTCATCAATCATTAAACATATTTAGAGTCTCCAAGTTCACTCACTTCCGAATTTTTAAAAAATAAGTCAAAATAGTATATAATCACAAATATTTCACCAAGAAGGAAGCATATTGAGATGCACGTTCGGAGTATTTTAAATGTTACAGCTGTCTCTTCTATTGGAAAACTTTAACAGGTCAAAATATTAAAATATCGAAATTATAACCGCCGTAGTTCGAAAACTAAGAACTCAATCCAAAATACAGTTATATGTTATTATACAGCTTTTAAAGGACAAAATTACTTCTTATAATTCATATTTGGTACTTTTAGTTTTTAAGATATAAATATTACACACTAGCCAAACAACCCCGGCCGTCCATACAGTTACCTTACACCTTTCTGGTAGGTCGGACGGTCTGGGTCTCAACACTAGCCAAACAAGGGCGCGGTAGCCCATTGGTTAGCGCGCTGGAGTTGCACTCGGTAGGCCCGGGTTCGATTCCAGCCACTACCAAAAAACTGCCGCCGTGTTCATGCGGAGTACGATCACTTTAAACATGCGGGTCCGAAAGTCCTTCCGAGAGGTTGGTGGTAGGGGAAGGAGGGTACGGTCCCTGTGGATGCCTCCCCCACTGGGTTCCGGTCTAAATTGGGTGGCACTTCCCGACCGTCCAAACAGTTACCTTACACCTTTCTGGTAGGTCGGACGGTCTGGGTTTCAACAACAACAACAACACTAGCCAAACAAGGCCAACGACCGTAACGTGCTGAAAACACCGGTTCTCGTTAGATCACCGAAGTCAGGCAGCATCGGGCGCGGTTAGTACTTGGGTGGGTGACCACCTGGGAACACCGCGTGTTGTTGGCTCTTTTCGGGCGCGGCAGCCCAGTGGTTAGCGCGCGATTCTCGCCGCTACCAGAACTGCCGCCGTGTTCATGCGGAGTACGATCACGTTAAACATGTGGGTCCGTAAGTCCTTCCGAGAGGTTGGTGGTAGGGGAAGGAGGGTACGGTCCCTGTGGATGCCTCCCCCACTGGGTTCCGGTCTAAATTGGGTGGCACTTCCCGGCCGTCCAAACAGTTACCTTACACCTTTCTGGTAGGTCGGACGGTCTGGGTCTCAACAACAACAACAACACTAGCCAAACAAAAAAAAATTTAATCGACTTCAATTTATTAGGGCAATTCCTCGAAAATTATAAGCGCTTTAAAAACAAATTTATAATCTAGAAATTGAATTTCCTGCTGAATATTTTTGTTGACTACTATTTATATCTATATTTTACAGTTTGAGTAAGAAAATTTAAGCAAGAACTCACTCAGACAAATGCTTTTATTTTAGTTTTTCCGAAAAAAATCGTAATATTAAAAAAATTGAAATTATTTTTATATATACATAGAAGATACCCTATTCCAGGGAAATCGAATACAAGTTGATCACATTTTTATATGTTAGATTCTGAGGCATAAGCTTCCAAAATGTTTACATTTTTTGTAACGCTTCGATTTCAGCCAGATATACACCAAGCGTGGATGGGATGTCACATTAAAAAATTTCAGTTGGTGTTGAGAACTTTCCGAGATCTTTAAAATAGCATTTTTTAGTATCATAGTTCCGACTTCTCTTCTTCGGTGTTAACGATTTACAGTCTTACCTACTGAACCGATTTTAATGAATGATGACTTATTATTATTATGATTATTATTATTATTATAATTTAAAAGAATGCAAACTACAGGACAAAGTCCCGGCAACAGCGTGCAAGATAAAATGCAATACAAAATATACAGATTAAAATATAATGAAATGCATTAAAATGCAAACTATTGACAACAAATGAGTTTTAAAAGCACTCGCATATGAATAATTACATTAAAATATAAAATATTTACATCAAGTGATTTTTAAATGCAATTTCCGATGAATAAAAAACATCAAGATTATCATTATCGGGGAAGCTGTTGTAAAGTTTACAGAAATTATTAATCGCATAATTACAATGTTTTGTATATTCTAGTTGAAGGTATATAGTTCTATTTTAAACTTGGAAGATAAATTTAATTTAAAAATTCTAAAATCAGTAAATGGGAATAAATGGCGCTCGCCGGTAAAGTACAATTTGCAAAGCCTGCTATATCAATGTTACATAATCATGTTGATAAATGTTTCTGCAAAACTATTGAAATCTCGTAAAAAATAACACCACTTCATGAGGTTCGCAAGCTACAAGAGACAAAAATATTTTTCTAAAAAAATTATGATATCTAAAAAATGCTTTGCTCGAAATCCTCGCAGGATCCAAGCTGTATTTTAAGGTCTGTTGAACAATCCTTGTTGGACAATCGTTGTCCCTGTTCAACAATCGCAACGCTAATTTGAAAAAGCGGTATGATTCAGTAACAAGATACTCTAGACTAGTGTTTCAATTATACCGGGCATCAATTATACCCTGGCATCCACTATACCGGGCCGAAAGAGATTCTCATAGAGTTTGTCGGTTTAGTTTTATACGCATTTCTTATGAATAAATATTTCCTAGTGGAAATAATCAAATAATCTAAGGAGAATAATATTTCGTTAATGTATCGCAAAGCTCTGAAACCAGGAAGCCTATATGACATCTGTGTAGCAAATGCTAGGGACCAAGCTGCATTTAGATTTTAATATGAATGAAAGCAGACTTCTATGGTTCGTTTGTTACTAATTCCCCAGTGGGGAAGGGGCGCCTAAGCACCACGTCCACAAGATCCCCAGGGTATCCCAGGGCGAAGGCGAGAAGATTTGCAGCTTCACTTTTATAGAGGCTCCCCGAAGGGCGGAAGTCTGACTTGGCCTCGATATGACAACATCTATGCCCGCTGGCGGGATTCGAACCCGCAACCCGGCAATCCAACAATCAGACGGAAACGCATATCCCTGACCGCCCGACCACCGGATCGGCAGACTTCTATGGTGAATTACATTAGATAAATATTTTTCTCTCTCAAAACCTTTTTTTTTTTTTGCTAAATCAACATCAGTAAAATCAATTTAATAATACAATAATCCATTTTATACTCATTAATATTACACATTTTTGGTGATAAAAATGGGATACGCCAATGAAAATCAGCACACATTAATTTAATGATGTTGGCGTGAGAAAATTGCAATATGCGACACGATTTCATGTGTCCAGTGATTGATAACTTATTTGAATGTAATTTTATGTGTGTCAGAATACAACACCGTATACATTAATGAAGTAATACGCCTTATGATTATACCGTGATTAATTATTAATACTCATTTAACGTATGAACTTAAAAAAAACTTAAGAAAGTATTTACAAGTAAATTTGTTGGAACCGGGCTCTCGTCTTATAAAATAAGAATTTACAGGGCTGCGGTCTCACAAAGGTTGAGAAGCACGGGACTAGACCTAAAAGAAAGTTTCGGTCTTGCGGTGACTTGGTGTAAACATTTCTGAGATTTCAAAACTTTTCTGAAAGCATTTTTCGTTTCCTGTCCTGGCCAGCCATTTTTTCTTTCTCATGCGTAGAAAGTACTGTTTTCACGAAATTTTTCGATTTCTATATTTTGATGTCAATATGTGTTTCAGGACCTCGTGAACACATATATTGACTATTTTTTGGAGTGATGGCCATCCGTCTGTCTGTCTCTCTGTCTGATGTCTGTGGTCGATTTCTTGTGTACACAATAGCAGCCACAAATATTAATGGATTTTTACGAAACTTTATATCTGGATTTGTTATTAAAATATCTAGAACGTGATGGAATTTTTTTTAATTCAAGCGAAGACTTTGAAATTGACTCGAAATTTTATACTTTTTTAACATGGCAGCATAGAATACAATTTGTTATAATCACGCATAAAAGGTTTATTTATGGCTTAATGATCCCGAGACTTAATTGTTTCAACCATTTTTGTAAAAAATAGCCGTGATGCATTTTTTTTACTTCCCTTATATACATAATGTATAAGGAAAGTATTGTGATGGGGTCGAAAATAGAAATTCGAGTTTTCGACGGGAGAGCACGTTTCAAGCATCCTTGATCACGAATCAAACATTTTTGAGGTGATGTCTATGTGTGTGTGTATGGAAGTATGTGTGCGTGTGTGTGTGTGTGTGTGTGTGTGTATGTGTGTGTGTGTGTGTGTGTGTGTGTGTGTGTGAGTGTGTGTGTGTGTGTGTGTGTGTGTGTGTGTGTGTGTGTGTGTGTGTATGTGTGTGTGTGTGTGTGGAGACGATATCTCACGAACGAATGAAACGATTCGAATGAAATTTGGTATAAAAATCACGATCCATGAATACTGAATACCTATTGTTTTTAAACGCAATCGAATGTTCAAAACCCTCCTAAATTTTCGAGTAAAATTTTAAAAAAATCATCAAAAAATCAAAAATCAAAACCTTTAATAAAGTTACACAAATAGACATTTCTTATGTAGTTTTTCCTTAGAAAACGATTGACATAAACTTTAGAACGCTAGCATGAACCGATTTCGAGGTATTGCACAATTTTCAAATAAATTCATCAAAAAATCCCATAAATTAAAAAATATATATACATTAACTGTTGAGAAACAGGTTCACTTTTCATATGTAATATCATGCGATAAATTGGGTGACACCATTCTCGTGGATCTAGCTCGTTCCATTCATGAGAAATGATACTTTGAGTAATACTTTTATATTTGAACGCCAATAGTCATTTATCTGCTAGAAGAATAACTTATTTCTCCGTCCATAAAGCTTGGCGAGATTTTGGCGACGAATTTTGCAGAATGTCGTCAATTTGACGACTTTTTTAAATGTTGCCAAATTAACGAAAATTTCGCCAAACAGATAAAAATGACGCTAAATCAATGAAATGACGGCTAACTGACAAAAATGCGATATCTTGGAAAGAATATAAGTATCTACTATAAGAATAACCTATTTTTTTTTTGCTGCAAAATCCATTGCATTATATAAGGAAAGTCATGTGCTGTCCACATCAGATTTTTTTGTTTGTGATGTTACTAGCTCCCTCTTGGGAAGCAAGTTATCTCCTCCGGGGGGGGGGGGGGGGACACATTATCAAGTGTGATATCAATCGAAAGATTTTTTCAAGCCCTTTAAAGTGAAGGGTAAAATGTTATAGTTGAAATAATTTGGGCACACGATACCGATTTTTCAAAAAAATTCATGTAAAAAAAAAATCAATTCTGTTCTGAAAAAGTCGAGTTGAGCCACATTCCAGTTGATTAACTTTCTCTACATACATAAGGAAAGTATTTTAACAGGGTTGAAAATTCGAATTCGAGCTTTCGACAGAAGAGCACGTTTCAAGCATCCCTGAACTCGAATAGGGCGCTTTTGAGGTGATGCCCCCTAGTTGTTGTTGTTGAGACCCACCAGAAAGGTGTAAGGTAACTGTTTGGACGGCCGGGAAGTGCCACCCAATTCAGACCGGAACCCAGCGGGGGAGGTATCCACAGGGACCGTACCCTCCTTCCCCTACCACCAACCTCTCGGAAGAACTTACGGACCCACATGTGTAACGTGATCGTACTCCTCATGAACACGGCGGCAGTTGTGGCAGCGTGCAAATCCAGCGCGCAAACCACCAGGCTACCGCGCCCAAAATGTTCCAACAGCACGCGGTGTTCTCAGGTGGTCACCAACCCAAGTACTAACCGCGCCCGATGCTACTTGACTTCGGTGATCTAACGAGAACCGGTGTTTTCAGCACGGTAGGGCCGTTGGCTCACGCCCCCTAGTCATGTAAATTTTCTTAAAAATTAAAAAAAACATGAAATTTGAATGCATAGATTGGACCACAGTGGACTTTTTCTCCACCATCAATTGAATTTCAAAAGTGTTCCCGGATAAAAGAAGTTTTTAAAACTCTGCTGTATATAATGGAATGTTTTGACCGGTTCTAATTAATTGATAATTAATACAGTTAGTCTTTATGACAGGTATAATTGTATTTTATTTGTCTACTTGTTACTAGTGTTGTTTCTAACACCCTAAATTTAAAAATGTGTGATTATATTAAATGTAGTATAAGTATAGAAATAAGTATATGATTGGTTAGTTCGTCTATAGGGAAACGATAATCGCTACGGAATTGCATGGAGTAATCAGACTTGAATATCAGACTTGAAATCTTAAAGCAGACTTCATTGAAAGCTCGGTAAATCAGACTTGAATAAGAATTTGGTAAATAAGACTTGATTATTAGTTCTTCGAAACAGGGACTAAAAACCTTTATTTCTGGGACTAATGTCTTCATTATTACTTTCCCTTCAAACATAATATACTTTATAGGGAAAGTATTATGTAAAAAAATGAATTTCAGATTTTTGACGGATATACACATTGTACAATCCTTTAAACTTAAATTTGAGGTAAAATCTAGTGTTTTAAAAGTTTGTACATATTTGCACATTTTTTACATCAAATTTTGTACAGTATCAAATTTTGTTTTCTCAGCTTTGGCTGCAGTCAATAGAAAAATAAAAATTAGTTGTAACACTTTCAATAAAATTAATTGATTGCAGATACTAGACATGAAAAAAAAATGAAAATAAGCTTCAAAACATTTGAAACTGATTTTATGAAAGTGATACTTTGAAAAAACAATCCCAGGGGGAGGGGTGACACTGGAGAGACAGAAAAGCGAAAAAATTGCATTATCCCTATCACATAAATTTGAAATAAATTAACTGTAAACACGCAACTCAGATAGATTCAATAATTGCATTTATATTTTGTAGCAAACAGTTTGCCATACTAAAGTTTTTACAAAAAATATTGCTTAAAACATTTTTTATCAAGATCTGCTATAGGTATAGCTAAGATGATCATTGACCGGATTTTAGCATCAAATCCTGGTGAAGTTAAAGGGATTCACTACGGATTTTCACTTACGGTTCATTTGCCATGTCTGGTTTAGAAATTTTAATTTTATTTTAAACATATATTTCTCAAGATTGCTTATAGATAGAGCTCAGATGATAACAAACATGGATTCAGCATCAAATTTTAAAAGATGATTGGTGGTTTACTAAGAATTTTCATTTCCTGTTAAAAAAAATCTCCTTGAAAAATCTGTTTCACAGAATTGGCTATAAATAGAGGTTAGATAATAACTGATATGGATTCAGAATGAGATTCCGGAGGGGGATGAGGAGCTTACTAAGGATTCCCAGAATAGATGGAAATATACATATTCAAGTATTTATGTGTCGCCAGGCAAGATTATAGACTAACCTTGAACTATATTCCTTGAAGTCTTACGGTCGGAGTTTCCAAAATGAAATCGAAACGAAAACTAAAAGAGCTAGCTATGAATAGTTAGCGAGGAACTTATAGCGTTTTGAAAGCCTGTAAACAAAACAAATTAGTCTGAAAAAATTGAATTAACTTATTGAACTTCCTTAGAGTTTTATTTTATAAAATATTTTTCAAGCAAATCCATTTCGGCTCCATCGAACTGCCGCCATTAACGTAACCGCCATTTTTTCACGGAGTGTAAGCTACTGAAATTCGATTACAAAGTGATATTTAGCCTCTTACGATACCTGCATTCACAAAAAGGAATTTCAAAGATTTTTAAGTAGGTTATCGGAAGAATCAAACCTCTTTCAAGTCGAACAGTGTAAGGATAACTTCCTTATGTAGCATCTTGCACATATGATAGTATTTATATAACTTTAGATTATTACCAATGCCTCCACAATGTTTTTTTTTCAAAGTAACAATTACTCTTGACCAGGTTCTTACTGCATTTGGGGGTCTCTTACTAAACACATTAATATGCACTTATACCATCAATAGTAAATAAATTTTAATGCAAATGGCATAATGGAAATTTGGATCATGCAACATTAATATTGTATGATATTCAATAATTTTGCTGAGATTTTCTTGCTCGTCACAGATATTCCCATATATTTCTTTTAAATTTTAGAAGTTTTAGGGAATTATGGCAAAACATGGGTCCCAATAAATTTAGGGCCCAGAGCCATGGTCCGTGCATAAATCAGGTCCTGCTCCTAAACACGTCTATGGAACTTATGGGAATATAAATGAATAATATCACCCAATCAGTTTTGGACTAAACCCGGGTTGAAAAAATGAAATACATTGAACCCTATGGGACCTAATTTTTCAAACATTTTTTAAGCGAATTTAAAATTCCCAAATGGATTCGAAAATTTTAGGAAATATTCAAATTATCTCATAAAAAATATGAAAAAAATTTCAGCAAAAACAGTTTGGTAGTTTTTTAAATAAAAATTAAAATAATAATTACACCCATATTACATGAAGAGATCACATGACCCACTTCAAGATAAAATATGGCATCCATCTTGTATCAAAGTCGTGATTTTTAAAGTTATTTTTAATTTATAGTCAGTATTGTATGCGTCCTAAAACCGCTTTATTTTTGCTTAATTTCTGTGCATTTACATTCTGAAACAACGCAATTACGATATATTTAAGTTTAAATGATCATCAAACTTTGATTATTTCTACAACGTAGCCTAATTTTCACTTATGGAGAATATAAACACATAGCTCTGGAGTCTGTAATATAGCTGATATAAATGAAACATTCATTGATTTTACATAAAGAACAGAGATTTTATATCAGACTTTTTCGATGAAGTTTAAACATACAGTTAAATTACTTTTACCTCCATGTTTTTAAGATTTTATATGAAATAAATTATTGTAGTATTGGGATGAATGAAAGGAATGGAATAAAAGTGTATGAATGAAATATTTACAGCTTTTACATAGTGAGCCAGACGATTTATATTTCTATGACGTCATTTGAATAAAGTTCATTTTTTTCGATGAAGTTTTAAGTTTTCAAATGTAATAAATTATTGTAGCATTGTGATAATTTTAGATATATTTCCGCTGAATGTATCGCATTTTAGAGAGGTTTAAACCAGGCGACTTTTATTTCAATGACATCATTTGTATAAAGTTCATTTTTTCGATGAAATTTTAAGTTTTCAAATATAATAAATTAATGTAGTATTGTGGTAATTTTAGAAATATTACCGCTGAATGTATAGCATTTTAGAGAGTTTTAAATAAAATTGCATTGCAGTTGGAAAGTGTTTCATAATCAATGCTTTATGCATGATTGATCTTTCTTGTTTTCATTAACTCATCCTTTGTTCTGATGAAGTTGAAACATTAACTCTCGTGAAATCTTTGATTTCTTTTTCAGTGAAACCGAAGAAGAAGATGATGATGAAGATAATCTTCCGCTCACAGAGCTAGTAAAAATATTCCAGTTTTGGAACCTCTTATGGCAGAAGACATTCAATATTTGATGAATGAGAATGGGCAACAGAAGAGGATCAATGACATAATTACAAATTTAGTCAGTGAGGAAAAACGAGAGAGTGAAGATGATTACGATATGTATCCAAGACAACACTGGAGAATTAAGTATACGAAAGAACTAAGTGCAATTAAGGCGGCACTAAAATACATCGAAAATCAGGATGAGAGTACACAGAATATGTACTATATATCTCTATATTAAAACAAGAAAGATCAATCATGCATAAAGCATTGATTACGAAACAATTTCCAACTGAAATGCAATTTTATTTAAACATCTCTAAAATACGATACATTCAGCGCTGATATTTTTTAAATTATCGCAATACTACAATAATTTGTTATATTTGAAAACTTAAAACTTCACCGAAAAAAATGAACTTTATTCATATGACTTCATCGAAATATAAATCGTCTAGCTCTATAAAATCAATAAATATTTCATTCATATCACTTATATTCCAGACTCCAGAACTAAATAATTTTGCGCGAAAAAGAAACTTAGCAATTCTTATACAACTCATCTTACAATCACATGTTTTGCGTACATTCTGCATCCATTAAGATTAGGCAGCTTTGCTGTAGAAACAATCAAAGTTTGATGATCATTTAAACTAAAAAATATTGTAATTGCGTTGGCGCAGAATATAGATGCACAGAAAAAACACAAAAATAATGCGGTTTTAGGACGGATGTAACACTAAATATAAATTCAAAGAACTTTTAAAATCACGGTTTTGACACTGGGAAAAAAGATGGATGCCATATTTTTTTTTGAAGTGGGTCACTTGATCTCTTCATATTATATGGGTGTTATTTTAATTTTTATTTAAATGACTACCGAACATATTTTGCTGACATTTTTTTATATATTTTATAGCATAATTTGAATATTTCCTAAAAATTTTTAAGCAATTTGTGAATTTTAATTTCGCTTAAAAATGTTTGAAAAATGATGTCCCATAGGGTTCAATGTATTTCATTTTTTCAAACCGAGTTAAATGCCCGAAACTAAGTGAGTGATATTGTTCATTTCCATATGTCCCACTGACCGTCTCAATAACGCACTAAAATTTCATTCTGATAGAGTCATTTTTACAGCAGTTATCGTGCGAACGGACAGACAGAATGACCAAAGTCATAAACACCTTTCAACTATGTTGGAAAGTGTTAAACAAGAAAGATCAATCATGCTTAAAGCATTGATTATGAAACACTTTCCAACTTCAATGCAATTTTATTTAAACATGTCTAAAATACAATACATTACTCGGTAATAGTTTAAAACTTATCACAATACTACATTAATTTATTATATTTGAAAACTTAAACCGTCATCGAAAAAAATGAACTTCATTCAAATGACGGCATTGAAATATAAATTGCCTGGTTTAAACATTTCTAAAATGTGATACATTCCTCGGTAATAATTTTAGAATTATCATAATACTACGATAATTTATTATATTTGAAAACTTCATCGAAAACAACTGAAATTCATTCAAATGACGTCATAGAAAAAATAACACGCCTGGCTCTCTCTATAAAAACAGCATTTCATTCATAAAAAATTCCCCATTCATGTCATTCATCACAATACTATAATAATTTGCTTTATTTAAAAATTAAGACCATGGAGCTACAAGTAATTAAAATCTATGCGTAAAACTTCACCAAAAAAAATCGTCCTTTGTAAAATCAATGAATATTTCATTCATATCAGCTATGCAGACTCCATGAACTAAATGATTTTGTGTTAAAGAAATACAGCAATTCTAATACAACTCATTCTACATATTTTGCTGTTTACATTTTACATTGGTGAAAAATAGGTGTCGTTGTAGAAATATTCAAATTTGGATGAGCATTTAAACTCAAATATATTGTAATTGCGTTGTTTCAGTATGTAGATGCACAGAATTAAACCAAAAATAAAGTGGTTTTAGGACGGATACAACACTCAATATAAATTAAAAAGAACTTTAAAAATCACGATTTTGAGACAAGATGGATGTCATATATCATTTTGAAGTGGGTCACGTGATCTCTTCATATCATGGTCACGTGATCGCTTCATATAAGAGGTGTTACTATTATTTTCATTTTTATTTTAAAAACTACTGAATATATTTCGCTGATTTTTTTTTATATATATATTATGGAAAAATTTGAATATTACCTAAAATTTTCGAAGCAATTTGTGAATTTTAAATCCGCTTAAAAAATGTTTGAAAAATTAGGTCCCATAGGGCTCAATGTATTTCGTTTTTTCAACGCGGGTTCAATCCAAAACTAATTGGGTGATATTATTAATTTATATTCCCATAGGTCCTACAGACCGTCTGAACAACTTACTAAAATTTCATTTTGATTAAGTCATTTTTACGGCAATTATCGTGCTAACGGACAGACAGACAGACAGACAGACAGAATGAACAAAGTCATAAACATTTTTCAACTTCGTTGTAAAGTGTTAAAAAGTAGCTGACGCCGCCATTGTTTGACAAATTTTTCGTTCCTCGAGTTTCTTTGCTTCGTACTGCAAAAACTATATACAAAAATATAAAATTTGGTACACGTGTAATAAAAGGTTTGAGGAATACGCTGAAATAAACAGTTTTTAACACTTTACAACAAAGTTGAAAAGTGTTTATGACTTTGTTCATTCTGTCTGTCTGTCTGTCTGTCTGTCTGTCTGTCTGTCCGTTAGCACGATAACTGCCGTAAAAATGAGTTTATCAAAATGAAATTTTAGTATGTTGTTCAGACGGTCTGTAGGACCTATGGGAATATAAATAAATAATATCACCCAATTAGTTTTTTATTGAACCCGGGTTGAAAAAATGAAATACATTGAACCCTATGGGACCTAATTTTTCAAACATTTTTTAAGTAAATTTAAAATTCACGAATTGCTTCGAAATTTTTAGGAAATATTCACATTATCCCATAGAATATATAAAAAAAAATTCAGTAAAATATGTTAAGTAGTTTTTTAATTAAAAAAATTATTTAATATAGGGAAAAAAACAAATTCAATTAAATTCTGACTTTGGGATATCTTCCAGAAAGAAAAGAGAGAGATATTATATAATAAATATCTCTCCATTTGTTTAAACGTTTTGCATATGGGAGTGGCTTCATATTTTAAAATTAATTTGGTAGATAACAATTTTTCATTTTTTTAAAATTTTATATAACTCTTCTTGATAAATTTAATTGATGGCATTTTAAATGCACTTTCCTACGTCCTAGAGAGTTAAAATTTGGTACACAGCTTAAATTTGTTGAACATTTTATTCGACAAAAATTTGATGGATCTTTAAATATAGATCATACATTTTTTTCGAAATGGCCTGAAAATAATCCCCGTTCACTTCTATAAATCATTGGTGTAATATTGTTAAAAATTCTGATGTGGACAGCACATGTCTTTCTCTGCAGACTCATATTCGTTCTCTTTATTTATTCAATGATAATTTGAGTTTATCTGCACAACATAAGTATTTTAAATGACATTGAATTTACACGTTAAACTTAAATTTGGTTCTCATTTGATAGCTGGACTTATTGTCAAAGGTGGCGTAGCGAAAACGCGAAAAAACTAGAATATCTCAAGAACGGCTAGTCCTAGAGTAATGGGGTTAGTCTTATTCTTTTTGTTGTCAAAAATCACATATAAAATAGGAATTTAATTGATATAATTGAGCACACGTAGTCTTTTATTTTTATATATAACGATTTTTGCTGGCCATTTCGCAAAAATAGCCCGTTCCTTTTTCCCGAATCGTAGTAGAATAACCTACAAATGATTTATATACAAAATTTTGTTAAATTTGGTATATAAATCACTTGTAGGTTATTGAAATATTATACTCCAAATTTTGTTAAATTTGGTTCATTAGTTTTTAGCTAGGTTGGATAAAGGCAATTTCTGCGGCCATTTCGCAAAGAAGGCAGATTCTTTTATTACGAATCGTACTATAATCTAATGAACATCAGGATTTCCCACAAAAAACATACCTACCAAATTGTATGAAATTCGGTCCATTAGTTTTTCAATTAGAGTGGATGTAATATCCACACAGAAACATACACAGATACACCCTTACACACACAGACGTCTTCCTAAAAGTAGTTTTTTCGTGTTCTAGAAGTCCCAAAACGTGTAGATACTTTGAAAATTCGAGTTCCGATCTTCGGCACGATTCCAATACTTTGAGTACATACACATACACATATATATTATCTGTGTATTATCTGTGTATCTAAATTCCGTGCCTATGCAATTACAATAGTTGTGATTTTAAATGATCCCTAAACTTTTATTATTTCTTCAAGGAAGCCTAATTTTAACATATGCAGAATGCAAATATCTCAAGCGATTGTAAGATGAATTACATAAGAATTGCTGAATTTTTTTCACACAAAATTATTTAGCTCTGGAGTCTGGAATACAAGTTATATGAATGAAATATTCATTGATTTTGCATAAAGAATCAGATGATTTATATTTCGATACACTTTTAAATATTTAAGTATAATAAATTACTGTAGTACTGTGATAATGTAAAAGATATTACCACTGAATGAATCACATTTTAGAAATTTTTAAATGAAATTACATTTCAGTTGGAAAGTGTTTCATAATCAATGCTTATGCATGATTGATCTTTCTTGTTAGATATATATTATAGTTTAAGAAATATTTAATGTCGAATTCAGAGACAAAATATTTGAGCTGCGAGTTCGCTTCCTAGATAGACTAACAATAATAAGACCACGAATTTTTGCAAGCAGGTACCTACATAGTTGCATTTTTGCGGAACGAAGCCATTTTTTAATTTCGATGTAGTTTATGAGATACTTTACTTTTATGCATTTCTGAAGTGAAAAATGTTCTTTCGTATCGGCACGTCCATCCATTTTCTTTGTTTCGTTCCGCAAAAATTATAGAGTTACGGTGGCAAAGCGTAATGAGCATGGAGAGGAGCCCCCTGTGTACTAAACAAACACACGATTACATATATATTATATTACATATATATTATATTTCTTACAGTACATGTTTCCTTAATGACATGAATAGGGAGATCCTAGAAGGGAGGGTAATAAGTCACAAATATTAGTGCTTAATTGTACAGTGCAGAATACGAAGCTTTTTCCTTCTTAACTGAGACCGTTTGGCCCAACTCTTCAGGGTCCACATTAACTCGGCTAATTGGGACCCCAAGAACAATGGTAACGTCATTCAATGTTTCATATGTCTAATTCCAAGCAAACGTAAGTTAGGGCACAATATTTCCGTCGTCTTCCTTCGATTTGGCTACAAAACTCAACACCCATTTGCTATGTTTTGTTACTAATTTTGTATAATGTGTCATTTGACTTTCACGCATCGTGATGAAACGTAACTGCAATCACCTGAAACAGAACTGCCTAGAATTCGATAAGATCACCCTATCAGTTGCACAGCAATAGCACAAAGACATTTGAAGATATTAAATTTGCAACTCGACATAGAGGTACAATAGCTCGGAATCCAATAATTTGCTCGATAAATAAAAACCTGATGAGGGCAGAGCAAGACTTTTCTTAGAGGCTCAAATTCGTTTTCTCTTTATTTCATAGTTCATTAAATTTAATTTAATGGAACAAAATGAAGCAGATAGTTATTTAAAATTTCACTAAATTTGTGGTGTTACCCAAATTTTCGTTTTAATTTGGCTACTGGACTCGTTTTCAAAGGTGACGTTGTAAAAATTCTAAAAACTTAAACACCTCTAAAACGGTTGATTCCTGTGTAATGGGGTTGGTCTTATTCTTTTCGTTGGCAAAACCTACGTATTAAACAGGCATTTTATTAAAATATTTGAACATATGTCTTTTATTTCAGGTTTTGATAATTTTTAAGGCTATTTCGCAAAACAAGTCAGAGTCTGTTTTTCCGAATCGTACTAAAATCTAATCAGTACCTGTGTAACTAACACGAGACTTACCTACCAAATTTTATACGCTAAAAAATAGGTTAATTTGAGGAATAGTCAATAAGAGCGCGCCTAAAGAAATACAGAGCAACTGTTATGACTATAACATGAAGATTACTGTTACACACTCAGAGGGCTGTAACAATAATGCGTAACATAGTAGATCTGTAGAACGGCAATTTATACACAGATTTCCTGAGAAATCTCTATGCAGGACCCTTAAGCACCAAAATAACTTGTAAGGAAAGGTTCATCGGAATGCACCTTAGGTTAATCTATAAAGTGCCCATGTTCGACCAAAGAAAAGTGATTCGATAGAAGAAATTGTTCCTGTCATTTTCCAACCCTTAACGCTATGTTGTTGAATTAAACCGTGTCCTTGTTTTCTTATTAGTAGGTTACTGGTACTTAGAATTGATAAAAAACATCAATTCCAAAGAAACAGAATGTCCATTTGATTGTTAAAATTTGAATTAAATAAATTCGAATGGGTGATATTTAACGGCATAAGAAGTGAACATGTAATCCAGTGAAAAGTCAGTAGACTTTAACTTTTCAAGAACAAATAAGTATTCCTGTAAAGCTAAATTTCTTTTTAAAAAAAATCTTATAAATGATTCCCGGGGAGTGGAGAGCATTGATTGGCTGGGGCCTGAGTCTGAAGCTTCATTGGCTTGATAGTAAATTCGCCACTGCCGTGGACCACCTTGTATCGACAGAGCGATATTTGCTTCGAAATTTGGCGAAAATCGTCTGCGAGGTGGGAGAGCAACCCTGGCCGTGCCCTGTGGGCATCTTAACACCCAGCATCCATTTCTCCTCCCATAACTGCTGAAGAGGTTTTTAGCCCTAACACCTCCTTACAAGCATCCAACGATCAAAAATAATAATAACTCCCAATCATAGGAACGGCATCCGAAGCAATCGCCACCGAATCACGTTCGGACGCGGCTATTAGCCTATCGCTACCACGTCGGCCCCACAAAATGCTTAGGCAAATAAATAGCCCACTCCATATAATTACACGAGAGAGTCCAAAAGGCCGGGCTATTAAACACATAGGAGAGATGGAGTGAAAAAAATGTGGATGCGAATCACGACTTCTCTCGGTGCGAAGTGTTCCAGAGATTTCACAGATTGCGTTAACGTTATCTTGCAAATAAATGCCCCGAAAAGATAGCGCGAGGCAGCGAGAATTGTGAATTTCGGGCCCTTTTTTATCTTTATTATTTCTTGATTGATTAGATGGATATTTTGCCAGAGTGAAAACTGTTTACCCGTAGATGATACCTACTGGTCAGGTTGAATGAAGTCTGTGGCGATTGTGTGAAGAAAGTGCTAACTATGTAGACATTTAGCAAAGAAAGTAAAACGCATAAGAGGCAAGAGCTTGGGACCATACTCTAAAATCCTGGGGGTTGGTAGCATCCTATAAAGTTTAACTGATTAAAGATTTGTCTCCGATAGAGCGAGAACAGTTTGAAATGAATTTTACACCCTGGATAAGATATTTTTATAGGCATGATCAATGGCGTAATCACGACAATATACACCAACACCATTTTATATCGAATAATATACAGATTTTTCAGAATTTTGAACAATAAACAGTTCGCAAGGAATACTAGCCATTTCATCCGGGCTTCGCACGTTCTCAAGAGCAATTGGTCATTAAATATAACATCCAGCAAAAGCTCACATGAAAGTGCTCGATCATTAAAAAATCTGATGTGGGCAGCACATGACTTTCCCTGCAGACTTATATTAACGTTCTCTATATTTTAATGAAATTTATTTCACTTTTAATTCAATTTTCGTTCTCATTCGGTAACCGGACTTATTTTCAAAGGTGGCGTAGAGAAAATACGGAAAACTAAAATATCTCGAGAACGGCTAGTCCTAGTGTAATGGGGTTGGTCTTATTATTTTCGTCGTTAAAAATTACGTATTAAACGAGCATTTAATGGATATATTTGAGTATACCTAGTTCTTTAGTTTAGATTTTGATGATTTTTGCGGGCCATTTTGCAAAAAAAGGCAGGTTATTTTTTTCCGAATCGTATCAAAATCTAATCAGTACCAGGGTAAACCACAAGTGACTCATCTACCGAATTTTGTAAAATTCGGTCCAGTAGTTTTTGAGTTAGAGTGGATACAAGCTTTTGCGGGCCATTTCGCAAAAAAAAAGGCGGGTTCTTTTATTCCAAATTGTACCCAAAACTAATCAGCACCAGACTCGTTCACAAGTGAGTTACCCACCAAATTTTGTGAAATTCGGACCATTAGTTTTTTAGTTAGAGTGGATACAAAATATGCACAGACAGACAGACACACAGACAGACACACAGACACACACGTCACGCTAAAAATGGTTTTTTCGTATTCTAGAGGTTTCGAAACGTGTATATCCGTCGAAAACTCGAGTTGCGATTTTCGACATGATTCCAATACTTTCCCTATACATTACCATGTATTGCAGGGAAAGTAAAAATCTGATGTGGGCAGCACATGACTTTCCCTGCAGACTTATATTAACGTTCTCTTTATTTTAACTAAATTTATTTCACTTTTAATTCAATTTTCGTTCTCATTCGGTAACCGGGTTTTTTTCAAGGGTGGAGTAGGGAAAGTACGAAAAACCAAAATATCTCGAGAACGGCTAGTCCTAGTGTAATGGGGTTGGTCTTATTCTTTTCGTCGTTAAACATTACGTATTAAACGGGCATTTAATGGATATATCTGAGTATACCTAGTTCTTTACTTTAGATTTTGAAGATTTTTGCGGGCCGTTTTGCAAAAAAAGGCAGGTTATTTTTTTCCGAATCGTACCAAAATCTAATCAGCACCAGAGTGACCTATACGTGACTCATCTACCGAATTTTGTGAAATTCGGTCCATTAGTTTTTCAGCTAGAGTGGATACAAGCTTTTGCGGGCCATTTCGCAAAAAAAGGCGTGTTCTTTTATTCCGAATCGTACCCAAAAGTAATCAGCACTAACCCCGGCCACAAGTGACTTACCTACCAAATTTTGTGAAATTCGGTCCATTAGTTTTTTAGTTACAGTGGATACAAAATCTGCACAGACAGACAGACAGACAGACACACAGACAGACAGACAGACACACGCACAGACGTCACGCTAAAAATGGTTTTTTCGTATTCTAGAGGTCTCGAAACGTGTAGATCCGTCGAAAACTCGAGTTGTGATTTTCGGTATGATTCCAATACTTTCCCTATACATTACCATGTATTGCAGGGAAAGTAAAAAGTGGTTTTGAATTTAATTATTCCTTTTCATTGTCACCGCAGATTCGACTTTTTAACATTTTAGAATTTTCTCCTTGTTTTCAAAGCTAACACGGATCGAATGACATGAAAATCAAGATTCTAGCTACAGTGAAAGTGCTCGGTAATTTTAATAAATCACACCCTCACTCATTCACTCAGTCAATTCAGTGCATATTATATAGATACACGACAAGAATAAACTAAACGCCTAAAAATTCTATTTCAAGCATTAGAAGGGAAAATTTATAAAGGTCTTACTATCCCAGCTAGGGAAGCGAACTTGGAACTGGCCATCCAATATCTAACTATTGGGCTACTGTGACAAGATTTCAACTTATAGTCTTCATAAGGTATACTAATCTCTCTTACTCTTTGAATTAATTAGGTTGCTAACTTGCAGTTTTCTTTTGGTATTGATAGCAGCCGTACAACGCGAAGCTGCCTCTTGATAGCAAAAGCCATATGATGCGTGTCTATAACAATGTAGCTAACTTTACTAAGTGGAATTGCATTTTAATAAAAATATACAGAGTTGCTTCCGGATCGCAAACCGTATAGCTCTGTCTTGATAAAAAGTCGTAACGGCGGTCTATTAAGAGAGGGCTTCATACAACGAGCTGTGCGATATAAGCAATCTGCAACAAGCTGTTCGACGCAAAGCTATTTCGTAAAAGCAATCCCTACAAGAACTCTGGGAATTCCGAATATAGCCATCATAGTAACTAATGATTGTAACACAAACATCCAGAAACCAAGAACTTAAAACTTGCTTCAGATCCTGTAAAATCTACTACGATCAGTGGACCTTGTATAGTTTCGATATTCGCCAAAAACTTCAATAAAGGAATTGGTTTCAACTAAGTAGCTTAGTTTTTTTTTGTTACCGTAGGCCCATAATATCTATATATTGTATTAAAGCAACCAACTAATATTACTGAAAGCATTGATAAACTTATTGAACCATAATAGAGTTTTATTTTACAAGACGTTATTTACAAGACGGTCCAAAGGTTCAGCCGAGTAATGATATAATTGGAAGAAATGGTACGTTCTTTATGGTTTTCACGCCCTATTGAGTATGGTATTCACGCACTATTGAGTATGGTATTCACGCACTATAGTGCCACCCAATTTACACCGAAACATTACACTCAATTTGAACGCCATTCAAACAGTTGCCTTACACCTTTGGTGTATCCCCCACTGGGTTCCGGTCCAAATTGGGTGGCACTTCCCGGCCGTCCAAACAGTTACCTTACACCTTTCTGGTAGGTCGGACGGTCTGGGTCTCAACAACAACACCTTTGGTGTAGGATCACCGAAGTCAAGCAGCATCGGGCGCGGTTAGTACTTGGGTGACCACCTGGAAACACCGCGAGCTGTTGGCACATTTCGAGCCCGGTGGTTTGCGCGCTGGATTTGCACGCTGCCACAACTGCCGCCGTGTTCATGCGGAGTACGATCACGTTAAACATGTGGGTCCGTAAGTCCTTCCGAAAGGTTGGTTGTAGGGGAAGGAGGGTACGGTTCCTGTGGATGCCTCCCCCACTGGGTTCCGGTCTAAATTGGGTGGCACTTCCTGGCCGTCCAAACGGTCACCTTACACCTTTCTGGTAAGTCGGACGGTCTGGGTCTCAACAGCAACACCTTTGGGTAGATTGGACCGTAGGTATCCTATATAAGTTGGATCGTAGATAGGTTATCTACGGGTTGGATGGTCTGGGTATTAGGTGAAGAAATAGTTATTTCGGCTCCATCATCAGATTAGGTCCACATATGATTTTTTTTTTATTTTACAAATGATACACAATTCGGCAGATATTTCCTTTCTTTTGCATTCCAATTTTAGCTTAGATTATAAAACTATATCAATCGATCTTTATCTCCATACAAATGCAATCGGGCGTGACTAACTGACAAATCGAAGTTTTCAACTTCCGCAGATGCTACAACATCAAATGGAACAAGATCATAGACTTCAATTTTAAAGCAACAGAAGAAAACTCTGATGTGGGCCGCACGTGACTTTCCCTGCAGACACAAATTCGATTTCTCTTTCTTTCACAATTTTTTAAATTGAATTCAATTGCACAACATAACTTGGATAATTATTTTAAATCTCGCTACATTCCCCATTTTTATTCAATTTACTTTTTCATTTGTCGCCTAGACGTATTTTTAAAGCTGGTGTGCTGAAAATTCAAGAAACCAGAATATCTGGAGATCGGCCAGTCCTAGAGTTATGGAGTTGGTCTTATTATTTTCATCGTCAAAAATTACTTATAAAACAGGCATTTAATGCATTAGAGCGATTTTACAAAAATAGACGGGTATTATTTTTCCGAATCCTACAAAAATGTAATCAGCAACAAGATAGTCCACAAGTGACTTATCTACCAAATTTTGTAAAATTTGATCCATAAGTTTTTTTAGCTAGAGTGGATACTAAGATTAAACACGCAGACGCCACGCTAAAAATAGTTTTTTTCGGATCCGAGAGGGCTTGAAACGTGTAGATTTGTCGAAAACTCGAGTTGCAATTTTCGACGCGATTCCAATATTTTCCCTGTACATTACCATGTATTGTAGGGAAAGTAAAAATCAGGAAACATCTTAGTTTGAATTTCAATGGTTTAACTACAGAGTTATAACTACAGAGTACAAGTACACCGAGACAAAGGATGCCCCCGTAATTATATCTGGGGTATATTACTCGTAAATTCCTGTAATTCAGCGGGAGGTTACTGGTTACCGAACTTCGGTGGTTACTGGAAATGCTTTCATTTATGCATTGAATTTACCTCAAGTTACTATTTGATGTTTCATGACATTTTGAAGCTTTCTTATCTCCAGAACAAGAAATTTATTCTTCGTGTTTCGTGCAAACAGATCGGATATCAAAATTTTATGTCTAATATATTGAAACAAATTAGTACTTTTACTTTTAAACATGAAATGAATTTTGGCGTTAGAGCTTTGTATTTTTAACACTTTCCAACATAGTTGAAAAGTGTTTATGACTTTGGTCATTGTGTCTGTCCTTTCGCACGATAACTGCCGTAAAAATGACTTTATCAAAATGAAATTTTAGTATCTTTTTTCAGACGGTCAGTGGTACATATGGGAATGTAGATGAATCATATCATCCAATTAGTTTTAGATTAAACTCAGGTTGAAAAAATGAAATACATTGAAAAATTAGGTCTTATAAGGTTCGAACATTTTTTAAGCGAATTTAAAATTCACAAATTGCTTCGAAAGTTTTAGGAAATATTCAAATTACCCCATAAAAAATATGAAAAAAATTTCAACAAAATGTATTTGGTAGTTTTTTTAAATAAAAATTAAAATAATAATTACACCCATATTATATGAAGGGATCACGTGACCCACTTCAAAATACAATATGGCGTCCATCTTTTTTCCCGATGTCAAAATCGTGATTTTTAAAGTTCTTTTAAATTTATATTTAGTGTTGCATCCGTCCTAAAACCGCTTTATTTTTTCACATTTTCTGCCCTATTCCTGCGCCAACGCAATTACAATATTTTTGAGTTTAAATGATCATCAAACTTTGATTATTTTTACAACGAAGTCTAATTTTAACATAGGCAGAATGTAAACAAATCAAGCTGTAAGATAAGCTGTATAAGAATTGCTGAATATTTTAACACAAAATTATTTAACTCTGGAATCTGGAATATAGGTGATATGATTGAAATATTCATTGATCTTACATCGAGAAGCAGACGATTTTATAGTATTGCCTTTTTCAATGACGTATTAAACATGGAGTTAGAAAGTACTTTTACCTCCAAGTTTTTAAGTAAAAAAATCTGATGTGGGCAACACATGACTTTCCTTATATAATGCAATGAATTTACTACTTTTACAGTTAAAAAAATCTGATGTGGGCAACACATGACTTTCCTTATATAATGAAATGAATTTACTACTTTTAGAGTAAAATAAATATGTCTTTCTTCTAGTAGATACTAATATCCTTTCCAAGATATTAAATTTTCGACAATTAGTCGTCATTTTCATTGATTTAGCGTCATTTTTACCCATTTGGCGAGATTTTCATTAATTTGGCAACATTTCAAAAAGTCGCCAAGTTGGCGACATTCCGCCAATTTCGTCGCCAAAATCTCGCCAAGCGTTATGGACGAAGAAATAAGTTGTTCTTACAGCAGATAAATTGGCGTTCAAATGCAAAAGTATTACTCAAAGTATCTTTTTTCATGAATGGAACGAGCTAGATCCACGAGAATGATGTCACCCAATTTATCGCATGATATTATATGTGAAAAGTGAACATGTTTCTCAATAGGAATTTTTTTTTTCTATTTTATATGACTTTTTGATAATTTTTTTGAAAAATGTGCAATATCTCGAGAACGGTTCATGTTAGCGTTCTAAAATTTATGTCAATCGTTTTCTAATGAAAAATTACATAAGAAATGTCTATTTGCGTAACTTTAATATTGGTTTTGATTTTTTGATGATTTTTTCAAAATTTCATTCGAAAATTCAGGGGGGTTCTGAACATTCGATTGCATATAAAAACAATAAGCTTCCAGCGTTTACAGATTATGATTTTTGTACCAAATTTGGTTCGAATCGGTCCATTCGTTCGTCAGTTATCATCTCCACAGACACACACACACACACATACACACAGACATCACTTCAAAAATGTTTGATTCTTGATCAGGGATGCTTGAAACGTGCTTTCCCGTCGAAAACTCGAATTCGAATTTTCGACCCCGTCACAATACTTTCCTTATACATTATGTATATAAGGAAAGTAATAAATTATTGTAGTACTGTGATAATTTAAAAAGTATCACCTCTGAATATATCGCATTTTAGAGATGTTTAAATAAAATTTCATTGCAATTGGAAAGTGTTTCATAATCAATGCTTTATGCATGAGTGATCTTTCTTGTTTTAAATATGTTTGACAATCGAAAAATCAGTCTGTCCGTCATTCTAATTCAGTATGCCGAATATATTCTGATACTAATTTTTCTCATTGATAAAACAGGATTCCTAGGAAAGTCTTAAGCGCCCACAATAACAGTATAAGGGAAGGTCCGTAATTGTACAAGTTAGGTATATCTACAGTAAAGTGACCATAACCGATCGAATAAAAGTGATTACAGCGCCTTTAGCGGAAATTTAAAATTTGGGACAGCAAACTCGGCAACAAAGCAAGATAGACGAAAAAAGTTGTTGTTAAGCATTTTCTAATAGTTTAGGCAAGAATCTATAATAATGTTGTTACAGGAACATTTATTTGACACAATGGGGTCATTTACTAATGGCTTTCTTATTCAAAAATGGTACAATAAGCAGCACTTAAATGAACAGCAATCTAGGGTAGAACCTATTTAAAATACTCGCCATTAGAGACAATGCACATATTAATTCCAGAAAGAATAGTACGTCGTACTTTGTCAAGCATTGCCGCTGTCACCGTGTTAGAGTCCCTGATGTTACAAATGTATATTATTAGTATTAGTAGTAATAATAGTACAACAAATGTATCTCTGATGTTACAAATGTACATTATTATTATTATTATTACTAATAATAATAATAATAGTAATACAAATGTATCTCTGATGTTACAAATGTGTATTATTATTATTACAAATGTATCCCTGATGTTACAAATGTATATACACGTTTATAGGTGTATACACGTTTTGATCGCACTTGGTGTTGATTCCTATACTGATTAGACAATGTTCTACAACGTTACAACTTTGTAAATAGCTTTTATTGTATATCTCGATTTTCCGTCAGTTTTGTCTTTGCTGAATATAAAATAAAAAATTCTGATGTGGGCAGTACATGGCTTTCCCTGCAGACTCAAATTCATATTTTCTTTATTTCTTTAATAGTTCATTAGACTGAGCTTAATTGAACCAAATAACACTAAATTTGCATTTTAATTCAAATTTTGTTTTTATTTGATAACTAGCAGCATACCCGTTCTTCGTACGGAGTATATAATATAAAGAAACTTGAAATTCATAATCATGCCCAAATTCTTATAGTATACTAAATGACATGTTTAATCAAAATATTCTGTTAAAATATTTAATATAATGCTCCTAAAAAGAAGTTTAAGAATCTCTGTTCTCGCTATATAAAATTATCTTCATGGACATATCTGAAGAATAAAACATCTTGGACCCCTTATGTAAGCAAATATAAAACAAAATATGGAATTGAATCAATATATGCAAAATAAAAGCGTTAAAATTGTATGGGATCCGTACTAATTATATACGCGAATATTAGAAAATATAACCTGTATTAGTAGATTACATGTATAAATTGAAAATACCAATAAACCCGTAATCTTTAAATCTGAAGACAGTCATTTATTCCAATATATGTCAAAATTAAAGTGCTAAAATTATATGGGAAGATATACACGTACTACTTATAATGTCCGATTATTAGTAGAAGATTACCCGTTTTGCAATATGAGTCTCAAATGTTTTTTGGTAAAATACAACAGACGACGTAATAAATTGAATATATAATTAATCCCCTTAATCTTCATACCAGAAGACTGTACTTGATTCCAATATTTATGCCAATATACCTGTACTACTTATATTCTCGTAGGTTAGAAGATATACCCGTGCATTCCTAGAAGATTACTCGTACAACGTACAATATGCGTGTGTCAGCAATTTTTGCCGCAATAAAACAATGGCGTAATAACTTAAAAATATCAATAATCCCTGAATCAATAATTCCGGAAAATATCAATAATAATAATGTTTAAACCTGAAGAGTATAATTGATATTATCCAGTCCAAAATGAAATGGCAATGAAATTTATTTTATATACATATCTTCATTATTCAAATCGGAAAGGATTTAATAAAAATCGTCTGCCGCATAAACACATTGGATTTAAATCCGTTGCTAAGCGACATGATATCATTTGCTTCAAATAAATTGGTAGAAAAAATATCGTCTAAATAGTTATATTTCTATGGAACATTTGGCGACAGTTTCGTCAAATTAGCGACATTTTAAAAAATCGCCAAATTTAGCGCCAAGTGGGACTGTAGAACTGACAGTTCCACTTTGCGACAAATTGACGAAATATCATCACAATACTATCCCCTAACAAAAAACAATTAATATCATTTATGTAGCGCAATTTTATCAATTTCAAGATATTTTTATAGATTTGAAAACATTTTTATCAATTTGGTGACATTTTAAAAATTCGCTAAATGTATTACTAAGTAGGATGGTTGGTCTGACAGATAAATGTTAACCAAACATCATTTCAGTACTCTCTTCTAACAAAACAAAAAAAAATTTCATTGATATGTAGAAGACCCAAGCCACACGACCAACCCGAAGGTTTATGGCAGCTGTTTGTGTGTCGTTTATATCAATTTGGCGACATTTCTGTCAATTTGGCAAAGTTTAAGAAAAGTTGTCAAATTAGCGATATCCCTCCAAATTCGTAGCTTTGAATTTGCAGATCTGAATGAAACATTCTTATCCCGTTTCAATATACTAAATGAAAACACTACAATTGTATTAGAAGATATACCCGCTCTACTCTTTTTCTGTTTCAACAATCGGCTATTTGAATTTATTGGCTAAACACAATATATGAGCTTAGTAGCTAAATACGATATAAGCTTGAAAACTCTTTGCCAAAATAAATGCAATTGATGTACGCAGTCAGCAATTAATATAATTAAAAGAAAAATCAAACCGTCCATTCATAAGATATACTTTTATATCCATTTATCCATTTATTTATTATTTAAATCGAAAAAAAAATAATAAAAACATTAACAAACACATTTAATTTAATTGCGATGCCGAGCAACATGATATATCCTCCTAAAATGTTAAAATTTATTAACCACTAACAGCACACCCGTTATTCGTACGGAGTGTATAATTTAAAGAAACTTAAAGTTCGCAATCATGTGCAAATTCTGTTAAAATATTAAATTTATTGCTCCTAAAGAGAAGTTTAAGAATATATGTTCTCACTATGCAAAATTATCTTCACGATCAGATGTGAAGAATAAAACATCCTGCCCCCTTTTGTAAGCAAATTTACAGAAGAAAAAATAGGAATTGAATGAATATATGCAACCCCGTACTAATTATATTGTCGCAGATCAGAAAATATGCCAATGTGTTAGTAGAAGATTACCCGTATTACAATATGCTTCTCAAAAATATTTGCCAAAATAAAAGAGATGACGTAATAAATTGAAAACATCAATAATATCCGTACTCTTTATACCAGAAGGTCGTAATTGATTCCAATATATGCCAATATATATCAAAACATATGTCAATATACCTGTACTACTTATATTCTCGTAGATTAAAAGATATACACGTGTATTTGTAGAAGATTCGTACAACATACAATATATGAGTTTAAACAATTTTTGTCATAATAAAATAATTGCATAATAACTTGAAAATATCAATAATCCTTGAATCAATAATCCCCGAAAATATAAATAATAATAATTTTTAAACCTGAAGACCGTAATTGATATTATCCAGTCAAAAATGCTATAAGAAAAATCAAATCGTTCTTTTCTAAAATATATTTTTATATCCATTTATTTATTATTCAAATCGAAAAAATAATTATTAAAATTAACAGACAGATTTAATTTATTTGCGTTTCTGAGTAACATGATATAAGATAGAATCTTATAACATGTTAAATATGTCATGTCTTATAACATAAACTGCGAAATTAAATAACGATTTTGATTTCTCTATACTTCTCATTGTTCCGTAAAAGCGTGTTTTAAATAAACCATGAACCATGGAGATAGATTTCCCCTTTAAATCATGTTTCAAACAATTCATGTTTTCAGAAAGTGACTAATTAACGCAAAAAATCTCCCATCAAACTCAGAGATTAAATTTTAATTCACTTTCAAACGATTTTCAAGCTTTTCGTTTGGATAAACCACGGAGTTAGGAAGTAGAACTCCTAGGAAAAATTTCCGTTTTTCATTAATATCTCGACAACCCCAGGTCTTAGAAACTCGAAACTTGGACAAAATTTATGGGGGGATATTTCAAGGCTATTCACCAAATTTCATTAAATTCGGTTCAGCCGTTTTTCCGTGATGATGGGACAAACGAAAATTTCGTTTTTTACTAATATCTCGAGAACCACTGGTCGTAGAAACTCAAAACACGGATATAATTTTAAGTGGGGCTATTTCTGGGCTACCCACAAAATTTCATCAAATTCGGTTCAGCCGTTCTCCCGTGATGGTGTGACAAACAGACAGACAGACAGACAGATTTTCATTTTTATTTATATAGACTAGCAGCATACCCGTTCTTCGTACGGAGTATATAATATAAAGAAACTTGAAATTCATAATCATGCCCAAATTCTTATAGTATACTAAATGACATGTTTAATCAAAATATTCTGTTAAAATATCTAATATAATGCTCCTAAAAAGAAGTTTAAGAATCTCTGTTCTCGCTATATAAAATTATCTTCATGGACATATCTGAAGAATAAAACATCTTGGACCCCTTATGTAAGCAAATATAAAAAAAAATATGGAATTGAATCAATATATGCAAAATAAAAGCGTTAAAATTGTATGGGACCCGTACTAATTATATACGCGAATATTAGAAAATATAACCTGTATTAGTAGATTACATGTATAAATTGAAAATACCAATAAACCCGTAATCTTTAAATCTGAAGACTCATTTATTCCAATATATGTCAAAATTAAAGTGCTAAAATTATATGGGAAGATATACACGTACTACTTATAATGTCCGATTATTAGTAGAAAATTACCCGTTTTGCAATATGAGTCTCAAATGTTTTTTGGTAAAATACAACAGACGACGTAATAAATTGAATATATAATTAATCCCCTTAATCTTCATACCAGAAGACTGTACTTGATTCCAATATATATGCCAATATATGTCAAAATATATGCCAATATACCTGTACTACTTATATTCTCGTAGGTTAGAAGATATACCCGTGCATTCCTAGAAGATTACTCGTACAACGTACAATATGCGTGTGTCAGCAATTTTTGCCGCAATAAAACAATGGCGTAATAACTTAAAAATATCAATAATCCCTGAATCAATAATTCCGGAAAATATCAATAATAATAATGTTTAAACCTGAAGAGTATAATTGATATTATCCAGTCCAAAATGAAATGGCAATGAAATTTATTTTATATACATATCTTCATTATTCAAATCGGAAAGGATTTAATAAAAATCGTCTGCCGCATAAACACATTGGATTTAAATCCGTTGCTAAGCGACAGGATATCATTTGCTTCAAATAAATTGGTAGAAAAAATATCGTCTAAATAGTTATATTTCTATGGAACATTTGGCGACAGTTTCGTCAAATTAGCGACATTTTAAAAAATCGCCAAATTTATCGCCAAGTGGGACTGTAGAACTGACAGTTCCACTTTGCGACAAATTGACGAAATATCATCACAATACAATCCCCTAACAAAAAACAATTAATATCATTTATGTAGCGCAATTTTATCAATTTCAAGATATTTTTATAGATTTGAAAACATTTTTATCAATTTGGTGACATTTTAAAAATTCGCTAAATGTATTACTAAGTAGGATGGTTGGTCTGACAGATAAATGCTAACCAAACATCATTTCAGTACTCTCTTCTAACAAAACAAAAAAAAATTTCATTGATATGTAGAAGACCCAAGCCACACGACCAACCCGAAGGTTTATGGCAGCTGTTTGTGTGTCGTTTATATCAATTTGGCGACATTTCCGTCAATTTGGCAAAGTTTAAGAAAAGTTGTCAAATTAGCGATATCCCTCCAAATTCGTAGCTTTGAATTTGCAGATCTGAATGAAACATTCTTATCCCGTTTCAATATACTAAATGAAAACACTACAATTGTATTAGAAGATATACCCGCTCTACTCTTTTTCTGTTTCAACAATCGGCTATATGAATTTATTGGCTAAACACAATATATGAGTTTAGTAGCTAAATACGATATAAGCTTGATAACTCTTTGCCAAAATAAATGAAATTGATGTACGCAGTCAGCAATTAATATAATTAAAAGAAAAATCAAACCGTCCATTCATAAGATATACTTTTATATCCATTTATCCATTTATTTATTATTTAAATCGAAAAAAAAATAATAAAAACATTAACAAACACATTTAATTTAATTGTGATGCCGAGCAACATGATATATCCTCCTAAAATGTTAAAATTTATTAACCATTAACAGCACACCCGTTATTCGTACGGAGTGTATAATTTTAAAAAACTTAAAGTTCGCAATCATGTGCAAATTCTGTTAAAATATTAAATTTATTGCTCCTAAAGAGAAGTTTAAGAATATATGTTCTCACTATGCAAAATTATCTTCACGATCAGATCTGAAGAATAAAGCATCCTGCCCCCTTTTGTAAGCAAATTTACAGAAGAAAAAATAGGAATTGAATGAATATATGCAACCCCGTACATTGTCGCAGATCAGAAAATATGCCAATGTGTTAGTAGAAGATTACCCGTATTACAATATGCGTCTAAAAAATATTTGCCAAAATAAAAGAGATGACGTAATAAATTGAAAACATCAATAATATCCGTACTCTTTATACCAGAAGGTCGTAATTGATTCCAATATATGCCAATATATATCAAAACATATGTCAATATACCTGCACTACTTATATTCTCGTAGATTAAAAGATATACACGTGTATTTGTAGAAGATTCGTACAACATACAATATATGAGTTTAAACAATTTTTGTCATAATAAAATAATTGCATAATAACTTGAAAATATCAATAATCCTTGAATCAATAATCCCCGAAAATATAAATAATAATAATTTTTAAACCTGAAGACCGTAATTGATATTATCCAGTCAAAAATGCTATAAGAAAAATCAAATCGTTCTTTTCTAAAATATATTTTTATATCCATTTATTTATTATTCAAATCGAAAAAATAATTATTTAAATTAACAGACAGATTTAATTTAATTGCGTTTCTGAGTAACATGATATAAGATAGAATCTTATAACATGTTAAATATGTCATGTCTTATAACATAAACTGCGAAATTAAATAACGATTTTGATTTCTCTCTACTTCTCATTGCTCCGTAAAAGCTTGTTTTAAATAAACCATGAACCATGGAGATAGATTTTCCCTTTAAATCATGTTTCAAACAATTCATGTTTTCAGAAAGTGACTAATTAACGCAAAAAATCTCCCATCAAACTCAGAGATTAAATTTTAATTCACTTTCAAACGATTTTCAAGCTTTTCGTTTGGATAAACCACGGAGTTAGGGAGTAGAACTCCTAGGAAAAAGTTCCGTTTTTCATTAATATCTCGACAACCCCAGGTCTTAGAAACTCGAAACTTGGACAAAATTTATGGGGGGATATTTCAAGGCTATTCACCAAATTTCATTAAATTCGGTTCAGCCGTTTTTCCGTGACGATGAGACAAACGAAAATTTCGTTTTTTACTAATATCTCGAGAACCCCTGGACGTAGAAACTCAAAACACGGATATAATTTTAAGTGGGGCTATTTCTGGGCTACCCACAAAATTTCATCAAATTCGGTTCAGCCGTTCTCCCGTGATGGTGTGACAAACAGACAGACAGACAGACAGACAGACAGACAGACAGACAGACAGATTTTCATTTTTATTTATATAGATTGGGCATTTTTTCGAAATTGGCGTAACAAAAGTGCAAGAAATCTCAAATATCTTGAAAACGGTTAGTCCTAATATATAATGGAGTGTGTTATATTATTTTCCTCTTCAAAAATTGCGTATAAAACAAGAATTTAATTGATACATTTGAACATACACGACTTAGTCTTTTTTTTAGATTTTGGCCATTTTGGCGAGCCATTTCGTAAAAAAGGCAGGTTGTTATTTTCCGAATCGTACTAAAATCTGATCAGCACCAGAGTATCCTACAAGTAACTTATCTACCAAATTTTGTGGAATTTAGTCAATTAATATTTTAGCTAGAGTCGATACATGACACTTTTTGCGGGCCATTTCGTACAAAAAAGCGGGTTCTTCTTTTCCGAATGGTACCAAATTCTAATCAGCACCAGAGTATCCAACAAGCAATTTATCTACCAAATTTTGTGAAATTTGGTCAATTAGTATTTTAGCTAGAGCGGAAACATGAAATTTTTAAGGGCCATTTCGCAAAAAAAGGTGGGTTCTGTTTTTACGAATCGTACCCAAAACTAATCAGCACCAGGGTCACATTCAAGTGACTTACCTACCAAATTTCATGAAATTCGGTCCATTAGTTTTTGAGTTAGAGTGAATACATACATTGCACAGACACACAGACAGACGTCACGCTAAAAAATAGTTTTTTCGTATTCTAGAGGTCTCGAAACGGGTAGATCCGAGTTTTCAACATGATTCCAATACTTTCCCTATACATTACCATGTATTGCAGGGAAAGTAACAATGGTTTAGTTCAAATCAACCTAGGGTATAATTAAAATTCAAAATTAGTTTCGTAGTTTTTTATATTTCAATTTAAAAATGCATCCTAAATTAACATTTAAAAGATATTTTGTTAAGGATATAAAGAACCTGGCTGTCGCATTCGGAAATCGAACCACAGATTTTCGTTCTGGCAAGCCGACACTCTCCCAATTGAACTATTCGTATGGAATTGCAAGCTCTTATCATCATTGTGAAATCTGCAAGGAAATGTCCATAATCTTTTGCGGAGAATTAAATTAAAAGGAAACGAATTCGGCAACAAAGAAAGATAGACGAAAAAAACGAATTACAAAATTACTTTGACAGGCATTGCAGATGTCACCGTGTTCGAGGCCTTGATGATACTACTTTTTTACATATATTTATTACCTTTCGGTTACCTGTTTCATGCGTTTCTGCTGTCGCTTTCTACTAATTAAACATCTACAACTTTGTACTTGTTTTCCTCTATCTGGCTTTGTCGCCGAGTTCGTTATCTTAACTTTCTAAATTTTCCGCTAAGGACACTAAAATCACTTTTATTCGATTATGCATTGTCACTCTACTATAGAGAACGTGTACACTCATTGACATTTCCTTAAAAAGTTGTTGAAGAACTTTCCTAGGAACCCTGTATACAAGATCGTTTTTTTTTTTCAGGTTCGTACATTTGCTTTTTAAAGAAGCAGAGTCATCAGCGTGAAATAAAACATATACCTCATCCATATACGTACTCCCTCTGGTGTTCAAATAAATTTAAATTTATTTTTATTTATAACTAGCAGCATACCCGTTCTTCGTACGGAGTATATAATATAAAGAAACTTGAAATTCATAATCATGCCCAAATTCTTATAGTATACTAAATGACATGTTTAATCAAAATATTCTGTTAAAATATTTAATATAATGCTCCTAAAAAAAATTTAAGAGTCTCTGTTCTCGCTATATAAAATTATCTTCATGGACATATCTGAAGAATAAAACATCTTGGACCCCTTATGTAAGCAAATATAAAAAAAATATGGAATTGAATCAATATATGCAAAATAAAAGCGTTAAAATTGTATGGGACCCGTACTAATTATATACGCGAATATTTGAAAATATAACCTGTATTAGTAGATTACATGTATAAATTGAAAATACCAATAAACCCGTAATCTTTAAATCTGAAGACAGTCATTTATTCCAATATATGTCAAAATTAAAGTGCTAAAATTATATGGGAAGATATACACGTACTACTTATAATGTCCGATTATTAGAAGACGATTACCCGTTTTGCAATATGAGTCACAAATGTTTTTTGGTAAAATACAACAGACGACGTAATAAATTGAATATATAATTAATCCCCTTAATCTTCATACCAGAAGACTGTACTTGATTCCAATATTTATGCCAATATACCTGTACTACTTATATTCTCGTAGGTTAGAAGATATACCCGTGCATTCCTAGAAGATTACTCGTACAACGTACAATATGCGTGTGTCAGCAATTTTTGCCGCAATAAAACAATGGCGTAATAACTTAAAAATATCAATAATCCCTGAATCAATAATTCCGGAAAATATCAATAATAATAATGTTTAAACCTGAAGAGTATAATTGATATTATCCAGTCCAAAATGAAATGGCAATGAAATTTATTTTATATACATATCTTCATTATTCAAATCGGAAAGGATTTAATAAAAATCGTCTGCCGCATAAACACATTGGATTTAAATCCGTTGCTAAGCGACATGATATCATTTGCTTCAAATAAATTGGTAGAAAAAATATCGTCTAAATAGTTATATTTCTATGGAACATTTGGCGACAGTTTCGTCAAATTAGCGACATTTCAAAAAATCGCCAAATTTATCGCCAAGTGGGACTGTAGAACTGACAGTTCCACTTTGCGACAAATTGACGAAATATCATCACAATACTATCCCCTAACAAAAAACAATTAATATCATTTATGTAGAGCAATTTTATCAATTTCAAGATATTTTTATAGATTTGAAAACATTTTTATCAATTTGGTGACATTTTAAAAATTCGCTAAATGTATTACTAAGTAGGATGGTTGGTCTGACAGATAAATGCTAACCAAACATCATTTTAGTACTCTCTTCTAACAAAACAAAAAAAAATTTCATTGATATGTAGAAGACCCAAGCCACACGACCAACCCGAAGGTTTATGGCAGCTGTTTGTGTGTCGTTTATATCAATTTGGCGACATTTCCGTCAATTTGGCAAAGTTTAAGAAAAGTTGTCAAATTAGCGATATCCCTCCAAATTCGTAGCTTTGAATTTGCAGATCTGAATGAAACATTCTTATCCCGTTTCAATATACTAAATGAAAACACTACAATTGTATTAGAAGATATACCAGCTCTACTCTTTTTCTGTTTCAACAATCGGCTATATGAATTTATTGGCTAAACACAATATATGAGTTTAGTAGCTAAATGCGATATAAGCTTGAAAACTTTTTGCCAAAATAAATGAAATTGATGTACGCAGTCAGCAATTAATATAATTAAAAGAAAAATCAAACCGTCCATTCATAAGATATACTTTTATATCCATTTATCCATTTATTTATTATTTAAATCGAAAAAAAATAATAAAAACATTAACAAACACATTTAATTTAATTGCGATGCCGAGCAACATGATATATCCTCCTAAAATGTTAAAATTTATTAACCACTAACAGCACACCCGTTATTCGTACGGAGTGTATAATTTAAAGAAACTTAAAGTTCGCAATCATGTGCAAATTCTGTTAAAATATTAAATTTATTGCTCCTAAAGAGAAGTTTAAGAATATATGTTCTCACTATGCAAAATTATCTTCACGATCAGATGTGAAGAATAAAACATCCTGCCCCCTTTTGTAAGCAAATTTACAGAAGAAAAAATAGGAATTGAATGAATATATGCAACCCCTTACTAATTATATTGTCGCAGATCAGAAAATATGCCAATGTGTTAGTAGAAGATTACCCGTATTACAATATGCGTCTCAAAAATATTTGCCAAAATAAAAGAGATGACGTAATAAATTGAAAACATCAATAATATCCGTACTCTTCATAGCAGAAGGTCGTAATTGATTCCAATATATGCTAATATATATCAAAACATATGTCAATATACTTGTACTACTTATATTCTCGTAGATTAAAAGATATACACGTGTATTTGTAGAAGATTCGTACAACATACAATATATGAGTTTAAACAATTTTTGTCATAATAAAATAATTGCATAATAACTTGAAAATATCAATAATCTTTGAATCAATAATCCCCGAATATATAAATAATAATAATTTTTAAACCTGAAGACCGTAATTGATATTATCCAGTCAAAAATGCTATAAGAAAAATCAAATCGTTCTTTTCTAAAATATATTTTTGTATCCATTTATTTATTATTCAAATCGAAAAAATAATTATTAAAATTAACAGACAGATTTAATTTAATTGCGTTTCTGAGTAACATGATATAAGATAGAATCTTATAACATGTTAAATGTGTCATGTCTTATAACATAAACTGCGAAATTAAATAACGATTTTGATTTCTCTATACTTCTCATTGTTCCGTAAAAGCTTGTTTTAAATAAACCATGAACCATGGAGATAGATTTCCCCTTTAAATCATGTTTCAAACAATTCATGTTTTCAGAAAGTGACTAATTAACGCAAAAAATCTCCCATCAAACTCAGAGATTAAATTTTAATTCACTTTCAAACGATTTTCAAGCTTTTCGTTTGGATAAACCACGGAGTTAGGGAGTAGAACTCCTCGGAAAAAGTTCCGTTTTTCATTAATATCTCGACAACCCCAGGTCTTAGAAACTCGAAACTTGGACAAAATTTATGGGGGGATATTTCAAGGCTATTCACCAAATTTCATTAAATTCGGTTCAGCCGTTTTTCCGTGATGATGGGACAAACGAAAATTTCGTTTTTTACTAATATCTCAAGAACCACTGGTCGTAGAAACTCAAAACACGGATATAATTTTAAGTGGGGCTATTTCTGGGCTACCTACAAAATTTCATTAAATTCGGTTCAGCCGTTCTCCCGTGATGGTGTGACAAACAGACAGACAGACAGACAGACAGACAGACAGATTTTCATTTTTATTTATATAGAAGATGTACGGTGGAAACAAATGGCCTGTTTACAGAGGTCGTTTATTTAATATTCTTGGTTTTAAATATAGCATAGCGGCTATGCTCAATACGTAAAGGTAGCCATTTCAGTTATACAAAGAGGCTGATATAGTATAATATAGATTCATATTCGATACATTTCCACGTTTTGGGATCTTAGGACATAAATAATTTTAATCTATGTGTATACATATAAGGTAGGATTAAAAAGTTCAGAGACTGTGTTGATATCTTCAACCCTGATTGGAGGAGAGGGGAACTATTTTACCGTGACGCGAGATGTGTAAAGGAAGAAGCATATGTTTTTCCAGACAATGTCTGTCAGTGAACTGTAGTCGTTCGCGTTCGCCAAAAACTGTGCAATATTTCTGTCGGCGATTTCCCCCAAACGCTGGCAGAATTTGATATTCGCATGTTGTTCTTCAAATGCTATTTCCGTTTTAGACGAAAGCGAATGACTACAGTTCACTGACACGCATTGTCTGGGAAAACTCTGCACTGTGGATCTGCTTCTTCCTTTTCATATCTCGCGTCACGTGTATCGTCACAGACAAATCTGAAGAACAAAACAACCTGGCCCCGTTTGTAAACCAATTTATAAAAAATATGAAATTTGAAAAATCATCGAAATACAAATGCGAATGGGAACTATATATATGCCAGAACCATTTTTACCTTGGTTAAACAATCAATTAAACACAATAGAAAAAAATCTGATGTGGGCAACACATGACTTTCCTTATATAATGTAATGAATTTACTACTTTTACAGTAAAAACATAGGTTTTTCTTATAGTAGATACTAATATTATTTCCAAGATATTGAATTTTTGACAAATAATCGTCATTTTCATTGATTTAGCGTCATTTTTATCCATTTGGCGAGATTTTCGTTAATTTGGCAACATTTTAAAAAGTCGCCAAGTTGGCGACATTCCGCCAAATTCGTCGCCAAAATCTCGCCAAGCGTTATGGACGAAGAAATAAGTTGTTCTTACAGCAGATAAATGACTATTGGCGTTCAAATACAAAAGTATTACTCAAAGTATTTTTTTTCATGAATGGAACGAGTTAGATCCACGAAAGAGATGTCACCCAATTTATCGCATGGTATTACATATGAAAAGTGAACATGTTTCTCAATAGGAATTTTTTTTTTATTTTATATAACTTTTTGATAATTTTTTGAAAAATGTACAATATCTCAAGAACGGTTCATGTTAGCGTTCTAAAATTTATGTCAATCGTTTTCTAATGAAAAATTACATAAGAAATGTCTATTTGCGTAACTTTATTAGTGGATTTGATTTTTTGACGAATTTTTCAAATTTTTATTCAAAAATTTAGGGGGGTTCTGACCATTCGATTACGTATGAAAACAATAGGCTTCCAGTGTTTACGGATTGTGATTTTTGTACCAAATTTGGTTCGAATCAGTCCATTCGTTCGTCAGTTATCGTCTCCACAGACTCACTGACACACACACACACACACACACACACACACACACACACACACACACACACACACGCACACACAGACATCACTTCAAAAGTGTTTGATTCGTGATCAGGGATGCTTGAAACGTGCTCTCCCGTCGAAAACTCGATTTCGAATTTTCGACCCCGTCACATTACTTTCCTTATACATTATGTATATAAGGAAAGTAATAATATAAAAATTTTAAAACATGTTTGTCAAAATGAAACAGATGACTTAAGTTTAAAATATCATTAATTACCGTAATCTTATACCTCAAACCATTATACCGCTTATACATATAACACAATCAAAAATATAATAACGTTCATTTATAAAAGTTACTTTCCCTACAAAACATGGTAATGTATAGTGAAAGTATTGGAATCGGGTCGAAAATTGCAAGTCGAGTTTTCGACAGATCTGCACGTTTTGGGACCTCAAGAACATAAAAAGACTATTTTTAGTGTGATGTCTGAACGTTCAATGTATGTATCCTCTCTAACTCAAAAGCTAATTAACCAAATTTCATAAAATTTTATAGGTTACTAAAATATATAGGTTACACTTGTGGGTTACCCTGGTGCTGATTTGAATTTGATACGATTCGGGACGAAAGAACCTGCATTTTTGCGAAATGGTCCGCAAAAATCGCATATATCCACTCTTGCTAAAAAAACTAATTTACCAAATTTCACAAAATTTGTTAGATAAATCATTTGTGGGTGACCCTTGTGCTGGTTAAAATTTGGTATAATTCGAAAAAAAGAATCCGCCTTTAGGGCAGCAAAAATCCCCAAAATTAAATGGCCGGCAAAAATCGTCAAAATCAAAAATTAAAGACTATTATGCTCAAATGTACCAATTAAATACTTTTTCAATACGTAATTTAGACGATGAAAATAATAACCATCCCATTGCTGTAGGATTAACCGTTCTCGGAATATTGTAGTTTTTTAGCATTTTTGTTACAGCACCTTTGAAAATACGCTCAGTCACCAAATGGAAAATATAATTAAAGTGCACAATTAGTGTCATTTCAAATAATGATGCGTGTTATTTTGTACAATTAAACTCAATTTAATGATTTATTAAATAAATAAAGAGAAAATCAATTTGAGTCTGCAATGAAAGTCATGTGCTGCCCACATCAGATTTTTTATCAAATACCTTTAATATTTAAATTGAATCCATTGAATGAAAATTGTCTTCCGTTATTAACATTTTCGAATTTATTCCGTTGCTAAGTAACATATCATTTTCTTCAAATAACGTTTCGGAAAAAATCGTCTGCACTATGCTATTTCTATGAAACCCTTTTCTATAGGGGTGTAACGTCACGAGCTAAGCACATGGATTACTGGCGCACATGTTGACCAGTAGCAAATATTGAGTAGCATAGGTTTATACTGTTGTATAAGCGTAATAGACAGAGTAATTAATAATCATGGTTGTGTGTGCAATTTTTGGGTGCGGTAAACGCACAGGCCGAGATACTAATATATCATTTTACCGATTCCCAAGAATTGTGAGCAGTAAAGGTAGCAAAATTGAAGAACTGGCCATAAAACGGAGTGAATGAGTGTTTCACATTCATCGATTGGACTTAACAGATAAGAAAATAAATAACAATCACGTCTGGAGTTTATTCTTTATCAAAGCTGAGTAAAGCATTATATTAGCATTTTACATTTATTTATCTTGTAGCAATCTATTTAATTAATTGGTTAAATTCTTAGCACATGCTATCAAAAACAGATACGGCATTGAAAAATTATGTCCTCATTTGTAAATATATGCTTTCTTTTTAAACAAAATAACTTACTTTACATTTGTGATATAAATCAAAATCAAGTTTTCATTTAAATGCAGCCATGCCAATGTTCTTAACTAATTTTCGGTCATAAATATCAGTGCTTTTACTGCAAAGTTTGAGATCTATAGCGAAAAGATCTTCAGTAACGCAAATTATAAGCATTTGTTGTAATTTTCTCTCATTAGATGAAAAACAACATAAATTGTAAATCTTTGCTATAGTAGACAATGCAACCATTACGTTTGCTTGTTCGCCGGCACGAAACTGCTCACTCGTTGCTAGGAGCAATGCGACGTCAGTGAATACTCCCTATAAATCTCGACAACCTCTGAACCTAAAAACTGGAAACTTGCACGGAGTTGCCTGCAGCAAAATAAAGAATAATTATACAAAATTAAAAGGGGAAAAAATCCATCAAAAACTGTGGATTTGTGTGGAGCAGACAAACAACCTTTCAATTTTATATATTTAAAAAATTTTTCATTTAAAACCCCAGGAATATTTTCATATAAAATTTCCTTGATGCTTACCCATTGATGCTTACTCATTTTAACAACAGTCTTAAAAGAAATCCTAAAATTAATTAAAATATCCTTTACCCGAATAGCTTTCGGTTAGATAAAACCCCTCATTAGTCTGACATGCGTTAGACTTTAACCACCCCATGTTAAACCATTAGTTAAGCGGATTTCTCTTCATATCAATAAATCGGAAGTAATTACACGCTTGATATAGCCCGAGTTATAATATGCTGCAGCAAGAAAAGTGGAGCTCACGATTTTCGAGCCATGAAATTATACGGGCTCTCAAGAGTTTGCAGATTATATCTCTGCCGAGAAATGACCGTTTAAGATAAAAGTAAATAGCACGAAGTCAACACTTTAAATGATCTGCAGAACTCTTTTAATTTATGAAATCTTCTCAAATCAGAAGGGTTCTTTTTTCTTTTTTAAAGAATTTGTAGTTCCAGAGTGGATCACTTTAGGCGTAGTAGCTAGTATTTAAATATATAAGAAATTAGCTTTAACACCTGTCAGAGCCACCAATACGTCGAGGGGGGAGGGGGCGGATACAACTCAAGCCAGCCTGGGCTCCAGGGAAGGTCCAGACCAACAATATTTTTGTTGTTGAGAAATGTATGAAATACTTCAAATAAGATAGACTTTCAGATTACAACCGTTCAAGTGACATATTTTAGTAAGTAAAAATACGCAATTTAACTTTTTTATACGACCCTCTACAAAGAAGTTCAATAATTCTTTCAAAGAAGTTCAGAAATTCTTAAGTAAATTGTTCCAATTCATTTAAGATCTTTTGCAAAAAACCTGTATAGCAAATATGCAAAGTTATTCGTGAAAAAATTGTCAATGTTCCAAAACTAAAACTTCGATCAAAAGGATAGGCGATCATTTCCGCTCGATCAAAAGGAACGGCGATCATTTCAGCTCGATCAAAAGGAACGGCGATCATTTCAGCTCGATCAAAAGGAACGGGATCATTTCAGCTAGATCAAAAGGAACGGCGATCATTTCAGCTAGATCAAAAGGAACGGCGATCATTTCAGCTAGATCAAAAGGAACGGCGATCATTTCAGCTAGATCAAAAGGAACGGCGATCATTTCAGCTAGATCAAAAGGAACGGCGCTCATTTCAGCTAGATCAAAAGGAACGCCGATCCTTTCAGTTCGATCAAAAGGAACGGCGATCATTTCAGCTCGATCAAAAGGAACGGCGATCATTTCAGCTAGATCAAAAGGAACGGCGATCCTTTCAGTTCGATCAAAAGGAACGGCGATCATTTCAGCTAGATCAAAAGGAACGGCGATCATTTCAGCTAGATCAAAAGGAACGGCGATCATTTCAGTTAGATCAAAAGGAACGGCGATCATTTCAGTTAGATCAAAGGGAACGGCGATCATTTCAGCTCGATCAAAAGGAACGGCGATCATTTCAGTTCGATCAAAAGGAACGGCGATACATTTCAGGGATCGTGCAAAATTAAATTTCATTCGATAAAATTTGTATTCGGAAACTGACCTATGTTTAGCAATTATACATTTTATGCAGTCCCAATTTTTTTGTCGAAAGCTTTAATGATAACTTGGGTAACTGCGATCGTATCACAATAGAACTTTTGCTTTAACTATAACTGGGCTATAGAAAATATTTTTATAACGGAAAAACAAATTTTAGGGTATCCATATAAAAATTTACAATTTGTACTTTTGACTAAACAGTGTCACATGATCAAAATTTGCAGACGATGATAGTCTATTTTAATTAAAGCATTTCTTGAATTTCACTTCTTGAATTATCTCTTGAACCATGGGTCTACAACAAATCGTTCAAGAGATATTTAGTCTTACAACCTTTCTAAAATACCCTGTAAATCAATGAGCTGCTCAAGAATTTCTTGAGATACAGAAACTTGGGGGTCATATCTGAATTTCCAGACTCTTTCGCATTCCCCTAATGCATAGTACAATGTATAGGAAAAGTACTGTGATAGAATCAAAGGTTCAAATTCATTTTTTTTTCAGCGAGAAATTGATTTAAGAAGCTCGAGTATGAGTTTCCCCTCTACTTTCTCATATATTCATATTTCATTGTGTTTGGTTCTTCTTGCAACACAATCATTATCACAATGAAAAAAGTCTGATGTGGGCAGCACACGACTTTCCTTATATAATGCAATGAATTTACTACTTTTACAGTAAAGAAAAAGATTATTTTTATAGTAGTTATTTATATTCTTTCCAAGATATTGAACTTTCGTCAATGAGTCGTCATTTTCCACATCGTAATCATCAATGAGTCGTCATTTTCCACGTCGTAATCATCAATGAGTCGTCATTTTCCACGTCGTAATCATCAATGAGTCGTCATTAATTTAGCGTCATTTGTATCCATTTGACAAGTTTTTCGTCAATATAGCAACATTTAAAAAGTCACCAAGTTGGCGACACTCCATCAAATTCGTCGCCAAAATCTCGCCAAGCGTTATGGAAGAAGAAATAAGTTATTCTTACAGCAGATAAATGACTATTGGCGCTCAAATACAAAAGTATTACTCAAAGTATCTTTTTTCGTGAATGGAACGAAATAGATCCACGAGAATGATGTCATCCAATTTATCGCATGGTATTACATATAAAAAGTGAACATGTCTCTTAACAGTTAATATTTTTTTTTTAATTTATGGAATTTTTTGAGAAATTTATTTGAAAAATGTGCAATATCTCGAGAGCGGTTCATGTTAGCGTTCTAAAATTTATGTCAATCGTTTTCTAATGAAAAATTACATGAGAAATGTCTATTTGCGTAACTTCATTAGCGGTTTTGGTTTTTGACGATTTTTTCAAAATTTCACTCGAAAATTTAGGGGGGTTCTGAACATTCGGTTGCGTATAAAAACAATAGGCTTCCAGTGTTTACGGATTGGGATTTTTGTACCAAATTTCGTTCGAATCGGTCCATTCGTTCGTCAGTTATCGTATCCACAGACTCACTGACACACACACACACACACACACAGACATAACTTCAAAAATGTTTGGTTCATGATCAGGGATGCTTGAAACGTGCTCTCCCGTCGAAAACTCGAATTCGAATTTTCGACCCCGTCACAATACTTTCCTTATACATTATGTATATAAGGAAAGTAAAAGAAATATATCGTTTTCAGATTTCGTATCCAAGTTATTAATTTAAAATATTTTGCCAAAATCATTTAAATTTTTTTTAAAGTTGGAAACAGCTTAGCGATGTCAATGAATTAGCATTTGGCTTATTTGTGTTGATATAAACTATTTTGATATCAATAACATCCCTAGCTTAGTTCAAATGACCATTTTCCCATATATTATCATAATACCTGTAGTTCCGAACATTATCCGTTATTTATAGGAAATGGCGTATATCATCCCTTTAATTTATCATTTCCTTAAACCTTAATATTCAAATAATTTGAGAGCTAATTATGAGAATTACTAAAAACTATCTAGTTCTAATTTATATGTCTATACCTAAAATTCTAAACCTCACACATACAGACACACATACGCAGACAGACATATTTCTAAAAGTATTCAAAATGGGTCTTAAAACAGAATTATCCGTCCAAATCTCGACATTTTTACAACGTCGCCTTCAAAAATATGGCCAGTCGCCAAATGAAAACGAAAACTGAGTTATAACTATAAATAATTCGACGTAATTTCAATTATTCCGTGTTATTTTACTCAATTAAACTCAATGTAATGAAATATGAAAAAAAGGGGGAAAAATGAATTTCAGTATGTAGGGAAACTCATGTTTTGCCTGCATCAGATTTTTACTTTCCTTATATACATAGTATAATGTATAAGGAAACTATTGTGACGGGGTCGAAGATTCCAATTCGAGTTTTCGACGGGAGAACACGTTTCAAGCATCCCTGATCATGAATCGAACATTTTTGAGATGATGCCTGTGTCTGTGTGTGGGTCAGTGAGTCTGTGGAGACAATATCTCACGAAGGAATGGAGTGTTTCGAATGAAATTTGGTACAAAAATTACATTCCGTGAATACTGGAAGCCTATTGTTTTTAAGCACAATCGAATATTCAAAAATCAAAACCCCATAAATTTTCGAGTGTCATTTTGAAAAAATCGCCAAAAAATCAAAATCTTTAATAAAGTTACGCAAATAGACATTTCTTATGTAATTATTCTTTAGAAAACGATTGCCATAAATTCTAGAACGCTAGCATAAACCGTTCTCAAGATATTGCACATTTTTCAAATAAATTTATCAAAAAATCCCATAAATTAAAAAAAAATTACCTGTTGAGAAACAGGTTCACTTTTCATATGTAATATCATGCGATCAATTTGGTGACATCATTCTCGTGGATCTAGCTCATTTCATTCATGAGAAAATATACTTTGGGTAATACTTTTGTATTTAAACGCCAATAGTCGTTTATCTACTATGAGAATAACTTATTTCTTCGTCCATAACGCTTGGCGAGATTTTGGCGACGAATTTGACGTTATGTCGCCAACTTAACGACTTTTTTAAATGTTCCCAAATTAACGAAAATCTCGCCAAATCGATAAAAATGACGTTAAAGCAATGAAAATGACGACTAATTGACAAAAATTCAATATCTTGGAAAGAATATAAGTATCTACTATAAGAATAACCCTTTTTTTTTACTGTAAAAGTAGTAAATTCATTGCATTATATAAGGAAAGTCATGTGCTGCCCACATCAGATTTTTTTTATTTGTGGACAAGGGGAGTGGGCTCAACTTTATTTCAATAAACCTTGAATTTTAATAATTTTGAGCTATATTATATTATCTACTTCTAAACAACTTATCATATATGATTAAATTACGAACAGTACCTGCACTCATATTATTTCTTTACGGAGCAAGCATCTTCCATGCCATTATTCTTGTCACAGATCAGCACTGGTGAACACTAGTACTAGTCATCATAGCATAATCTACAAGATTAGCTTTGTCTGGCAAATTGGCAAAACATCATTTCCCGGAGAATTAATGTTTACTCGATAGAATAATAGAAGAAAAAGCCTACCCGCCAAATGAATTATGATTGGATGATGTAACATCTATGTCACTTTCAATTTTATAAAGTCTCTCATTTACAACTTCATACATCGTATTCATTTTATCGTTAATAGAATTTACAAGATACAACATCAGCTAAATCAGCTGGAACACAAACATTGTCAGAATTGGCCTGTCGACAGTTTAGACGACACACTTTCTTTAAACAAATATACGAAGTAGTTTTCAAACAAGTCAATTAAATATACAAAATAGTTTTCAAAGAAACCAATTAAATATAAAGTAGTTTTCAAACAACCCTTTATCATTAACACTTGAAGATTTAGTAATTCAGACATTATAAAATAACTTTTTCAAGTTTTCCAGACTTGTATTAAATGTTTTATTAGCACAAACAGTATTGTTCAATACAGGCGCTTCCAGCTCCACCACCATCTCGGATATGCAAAAATAAATATGTGGCATAAATAACTTCAAATCAATTTAAAACTCAACTCACAGCAGCTAAATTAACACTTAAAAAACTGCTAAAAGCACTTAAAAATCATCGGAGCCACAGAAACACACAACCTTTCCTTTGGCCCTCTAGCGGAAGGTTGTGAACCAAATTAAAAAGCGAAGGTAATTATCAATAACGAGACTAATTATCAATAAATCTCTTTTAGCAGCAGTTTGAGCAATTTTTATGTGGATAGCGTCTATGTATCCATATGAAATCGGTAGATTACGAAAAATGCAAACATTTTAGATGGTTATATCTCAGAACCTAATACATGATATAAATTTAAATAATTTATACATGTTTTATCGGAAATATGGCACTATTTAAAAATGTACAAAAATTAATTTCAATATTTTGATATTTTTGGAAGAAGAGAAGTTTTTGCCGAGAAAGATTTCTAAACTATACTTTTAAACTATATAAAAGATAGATATATATAGTGAGATATAAAACTGTTAAGAAATCCAATTTTTAGATCAATAATTTATTTTTACAAAGCTTTTATAGCTTTCGAACAATGGCTTTGTCAAGTTGAAGAAGATTGAAAAGTTTCGTATCGGATTCTTTGTTTCAGAAATTGATTTTTATTTCGATATTTTATATTTTTAACCTTTTTTATTTAACAAGACGTTATTCCTTCAAAGGCATTTCGGTTCGGCTCCATCGTTCAGTTTAACTTCGCTTAAAAAATTTTTGAAAAATTAGGTCCCATAGGTTTTGTATTTCACTTTTCAACCTGGGTTCAATCCAAAACTAATTGGGTGATATTATTCATTTACATTCCCATAGGTCCCACAGACTGTCTGAACAACTAAAATTTCATTTTGATAAAGTCATTTTTACGGCAGTCATTTATACGGACAGACAGACAGACAGACAGACAGAATGACCAAAGTCATTAACACTTTTCAACTATGTTGGAAAGTGTTAATAAAATAAGTGAAGTGGGTATGCGGTACATGGCTGTTACACCGTGACTTCCCTCTCATTTCGACGTCTATATGGACAACAATTCGAATTTTAAATGCACAATTTGAGCATGACGCTTTCGAATTATACCAAGTGAAACGTCGTTGTTCAAAAGTCCATACCAAGTTATCCTAATATACTTAATTTGGTGACTATATGTTCAAAGAAAGAAAAAATCGAAAAAGTGTGTGTGTGGGTGGGGGAATACAAAAGGGGAGGTTGGGGGGATACAAAAAAGGGGGGAAGAAATCCAAAGATTTCCTAAACGTACGTCCGCTTACTAAACCTTATTATTTTCCTTATATGCATAGTATAATGTATAAAGAAAGTATTGTGACTCGGTGGGAAATTCGAATTCGAGTTTTCGACGGAAGAGCAAGTTTCAAGCATCCCTGAACACAAGTCAGACGTTTTGAGGTGATGTCTGTGTGTGTGTGTGTTTGTCAGTGAATCTGTGGAGACGATATCTCACGAACAAATGGAGAAATTCGAACGAAATTTGGTATAAAAATTACAATACGTGTATACTGGAAGCCTATTGTTTTCAAGCGCAATCGAATGTTTAGAATCCTCCTAAATTTTCGAGTGAAAGTTTGTAAAAAATCATCAAAAAGTCAAAACCTTTCATAATGTTATGCAAATAGTCATTTCTTATGTAATTTTTTCTTTAAAACGATTGACATAAACTTAGAAGGTTAACATGAACTTTTCTCGAGATATTGCTCATTTTTCAACTAAATGTATCAAAAAATCACATAAAATGGACAAAAATATTAACTATTGTGAAATATGTTCACTTTTCGTATGTAATAGCATGCGTTAAATTGAGTGACATCATTCTCATGGATCTAGCTCTTTCCATTCATAAGAAAAGGTAATTTGGGTAGTACTTTTGCATTTGAACGCCAATAGACATTCATCTACTATAAGAATAACTTATTTCTACGTCCATAACGTTTGGCGATATTTCGGCGACGAATTTGGCGAAATGTCGCCAACTTAACGACTTTTCTAAATGTTGCCAAATTAACGAAAATGTCGCCAAATTGACAACAATGATGACTAATTGACAAAAATTCAATATTTTGAATATAATATAAGTATCTACTATAAGAATAACCTATTTTCCATCTATAACGTTTGGCAAAATTTTGGGGACGAATTTGTCGCAATATCTCCAACTTGCTGACTTTTTATATGTTGCCAAATTGACCAAAATGTCAGGTAATTGATGAAAATTCGCCAAATTGATAATACCGACGCTAAATCAATGAAATGACGACTAATTGAGTTCAATATCTTGGAAAGAACATAAGCGTAGACTATATAAGAATAACTCATTTCTCCGTCCGTCCGTGTGTCCGTAACGCTTGACGAGAAATTTAGCGCGATTTTGCCAACTTGGCGACTATTTTAAATGTTGCCAAAGTGACATAAATGTCGCCAAATTGATAAAAGAAATTACCCCAAATGGGAAGTAATGTTTCGTAAAATCTGAATTTCGGCGTATGACATGCATACTTTCTAGTACGTATATAAGAAATGCTTTTCTCGCCGTTTGTCTGTAACACTTGCTGATGCATTTGGCGAATAATCTAGTGACATATCGCCAATTTGGTGATATTTCACCCCAGATTGACGAAAATATCGTCAAAATTGCAAAAAGGACGCAAAATTATTGAAAATGACGCCTACTTGATGAATTAATTGTTGAAATATTTTAATATATAAACTATGTCGTTTATTGGGGATGCTATCTAAATTCATAATTGTTTATTTAGAGATGCGCGAAATACAAATTATTTGGGTTCTTCGAAATAGTTTTGCATGTTGTCATCCGGAAAATCGCCAAATGTACAATTCAATGTTTAAACACAGTACCGTGGATCTTATGCATTATTTTTTTACTGTAAAAGGAGTAAATTCATTGCGTTATATAAAGAAAGTCATGTGCTGCCCACATCAGATTTTTTACATTGTGATCTAGTCCTTTATAGATTGTACGCTAAGTCACGTTCTATACTTACATAACATTGTTCAAAATACATAATACTAAAAAAGCCTTCTTTCAGAAAGTCTTGAATTTTCGCGGTTATATCTAACAAAGCCGTTAAAATGCCCCATTTAAAATATAAATTATTATTTCTTTTCACATGTAAACTAAAATAAATCGCGTTTTTGTTCCTAGTTTGTACCAGAAATCCACTGTTCAAATCTATAGTGTTGATGTAGCACGGAATCTGTAGTATACATGTATATATGCATATATACATGTATACATGTAGTATGCATGCATCTACGGTATTGAAATGGAATTGAAAATGATTTAATCAGCCCATAAGAGACGACTAAAATCTTAATTTTGGAATTTTTCGACGGCTATGTCGTATATGCTCCATAAAAATTCATCAAGTTTTCTCAAGGGGACGGGGGAGGGGGGAGAATTTCTTTTCAATATCATGTACTTCGAAAAAAATATAAACTCCCCCCCCACCACCACCACCACCACCACCACACTCACCTCAGAATATGTTTATCTTTATTTTTCCAATCAGACCAAATTAAACAAACTGAGATAACATAATATGGGCTATTCTTTTGTGAAGTTAAGACTTATTAATAAACGAATGCGAAATGCTTAAACTGAGCATTTAAAATGCAAATTGTTGTCATGTTGTAGTTAAAATGCCGAGATAAATCGCAGGAACAGCAGAAGAATCCCCCACTCATTTAAGAAAGCTAATAATTTTTTAAAACTGTGATATGAAAATGTAAAATCAAGAAAAAAAGTGGAAAAGTACGGGGTAACAGGAGTGTTGAGGAGATCAGATTTCGAAATCGCATAATGCAAAAAGAAATTGAAATAGAAGAATTTTTATCAGTTGAGTGGTACTAATATACCTTCAAAAATTTATCATAAATATCGTCTGCTGTTTTTAATACGTCAGACAATCATTACAGATCTCTTTTTTATCAATTGTAAAAAAAGGCGTTTTCTTAGAGTGAAATAACTTTTATTTTAGAGGAATATTTTTCTCGCCATTTTTATGAGAGTGGCAAGAGTTTCAGAGTAAAATACCCATGGTCTAAACCGCCTGACAATTCAACAATTAAAGAGTTAATAAAATCGCTTTCGAGAAACTGGATATGTTGCAGACAAAGCGAGAACAGGCAGACTTTCCATTTTAAATCAGAATAAACGGTCTGAAATCAAAACTGCGTTCTTGAAACGTTGCAATAAACTCTTCAATGATGCTCTTAACGACATAAGAATGATTAGAAAAATATTGCTAAAAGAAACATTCTTCCACGCTGGGAAAAGGCCATGTTCTTCGATAGATAAAAAGTCTAGTTCTAAATTTTTTGTTAACACAGCCGGATATAAGTTCCATGAAAACCCATTAATATTTGTAACTGCTGTTGTGTACGTAAGAAATTGAACACAGACCATTACTCTCAAAATTGTCGAAACTTATTCAGTAGGTCCTAAAACATATATCAGCATCAAAATCTCGAAATTGAAATTTTTCTCGAAAACAATAGTTTCTCTATTTTGACTTTCTCATACTAAAAATTAAAAATTATTGGATACTTTTAGCAATAAACTAGGCAAATTTAACAATTTCTTGCTGAAAGGAATTAAAAGGAGTTGGAGAAAAATACTTGAACGGCGTATATATTACATGTGTTTATTATACATGTGTATATTATACATGTGTATTATAAAGTAAATTTGCCAAGCTTATAATGAAATGCATCCAATGACTTTTCCTCTATATACTTTTCACTCATAAAGTTTGATAAACTTGGCAAGAGTTCTATATCTCAACCATTCTTATGGTCGACACCTTTTATAAAGCTGAAAAACTTTGGAATTTTTTTTATCTAAAATCAGTTCTTTTTATAGGTTTTTGTTTTTTAGCACACATGGAGTAGTCGACATTCGACATATCCAATTACAACTGTCTGTAGTTAACATGTGTTCTGCAAATCTTTGCTTGCAAATATCCTCTTTTGAGAAAATAATGAAATTTACAAGATTTTGACCTACCATCAGGGTACCTTAAAATTTGAAATCTTTAAATTTTGCGATTTTTCCTATAACCGTACAAGCTGCAACATACCAGTATGCTGCATCATAACGAAGTTCAACCGTCTAACTTAAGCAGATTTCGTGTGAAATTTTGATTAATAATGACATATTTTGAGAACATGTAGATTTTGACTATTCATTAGGGTACTTAAATATTTGAAACGTTCGATGTTTTTTTAATTTTTCCTCTAGCGATTGCTACAGGGCAATCAGCATACCAAATTTCAATAGTGCATCTAAAACGAATTTTCTGTGGAATTTCGAGTATAAGTCACCTTTTTCATGAGAAACAACTAATAAATACGATATTTGCGAGTTTTTTAATAAAGGTTGCTTAAAATTTGAAAATTTTGAATTTTATAATATTTCTGTTATAGTTTGCTACCGAATTTAAACTGTGTGTCTTAAACAGATTTCCTATATAGTTTTGATTATAAGCCCACTATTTGAAAGAAAAACTGAAAAAAAAACTGATACATACGACGTTTGCGAAATTTCGAATAGTCATCACGGTTAATTAAAATTTGATAAGTGAAAATTTTCTATATTTTCCCTTAAGAGATAGCAACGGAATACTCAACATGACTAATATTAAACTTCTAACTCTAAGTTCAAAAGTGAAAATATCATTGAAAACAAAATATGCTATTTTTCACGAATTAATATAAAAAATTGGCTGAGGCGGAGGCAAAGTGAACCAAATTAATAACGTGTTGTTTCATCACGCCTACTTGGCAGATAATTTAAAATTCAACATTCTACTCCTTCTTGTTTCTGGAATACAAGGGGCATAAAAAAGCTGCTTAATGCCTCGTGTGCAAAAGGTGTTCAACATTGTACGTTAAAATTTTTAACAGAACTTGGTTGGTGCTCGGCCGCGCACCTTACTTTATGTAGAAATATTTATTGCGCGTGGTATATATAGAATTATTATATAATTTCCATCATTAGAACTAAACAATCAATATTTTTGTAGCATTGTTCCAGCCATTTTCAATTCATGTTTCAACGGATGTACAAAGTACACTTTCCAAAAGCGTTTTTGATCTTTAAGAATCTGCATTTCTGACGCCATTGTGCTTTTAATATGTATTTCAAGAGGCATCTTTGCAAAGTACCCTGTCATTCGAAAATTGCTATACCGTTGCCATATCCGACCACAAAAAGTTACAACAAAACCCGTGATCAAAGAACACAAGAGAAGCTTATCATGTGCTTCAAATTCATTATCTTCAGATTTTGCATTACAAGTGGGGCGCGATTGCTCCTATCATGATACTGCGTAAAAACATAAGAGTTATGCAAGTATATGGACGAAAAATATTAATCATTACGTTGCAGCGATTGCGAACCGAAAGTTCCTTGAACATGGTAATTGTCATGAAACAATGAGTACGCTTGGAAAGTAAGATTGATTAAAAGCTTTTAAAACTCTACAGCAATAATTTATCCATGTAAGACGTCCTTACATAGGAGAAAATATTGGTTTCGGCTCGAACACACTTTTCGACGACTAAAAATCTAGATATTTTTCAAGGTGCTGTTTATGGATAAGCCTATTTTTTTTATCCGTTCGGCCTATCTGCGCAAAATCGCTGTAACCGATATCTCTCTTGAAAGCTACCCAACCGATTGAAAACAAATTTTGTACAAATATAGAATGGTATAGAAAGATTAAAATGGCGCTGTCATTTGATTATTCCAAAATTGCTCATATCCTGTACAGTATGCGCATGCGCAGTATGCACTAGATTTCAATATATCAGACACTACTAAGCGGACTAACACCAACCTTTGTACCATTAAAAAATTGTACCGTTACAACATAATGTTATGCGAAAATAGTAGAAAATGCAATTTGTTTTAATTTGTAAGCATCCTGCACAAAAGGCATTTTATTTGTATTTTACAATTGCTCCGAATTACCTCTATCGTTTGAAATCAAACATGGCTCAAATAAAGAATATTCCGTGTATATTTAAACGACGTGTGGTTTGCTAAATAATGTTCCATATCATGCGCAGTATTCCATGTGCGTTTTATAATATCTTAAATTTTAACCAATTCACATCAAATTTAGTATGCTAAAATAACATTATATGGAAACCTGCAAAGTGCACTTCGACAAGAGCTTGCAATTCCATCCCAGTAACTCAACGGCAGAGCGTCGGATGGTCAGTTCGAAGATCCAGGATTCGATTTCCGATTGAGGCATCCAGGTTCTGGCAAGGATCCTGGTACAACTAACATGTATTCAGTGGACTCTGAGATATGGAGCGTCGATTTTAAAACCAGGAGGATAACGACCACGCAGGAAGCTTAACTGGAGGATAAAAAAATAGGATCAGGAGGCTAACCTGAGGTAAAAATAGCAGAAGGTGCTCAGTCAAATTGTCAATTGCACACCAATCTCACATTAGAGGGTGGAGAAGGTAGAGTCCACTTCGAGCTTGTAATTCCGACCCAGTAGCTCAACTGTAAAGCATCGGCTGCGCAGTTCGAAAACCCAGGGTTTGGTTCCCGGTTGATGCAGCAAAACCTTCTCAAAACGATGAGCAAGACATTTTGTATAGAACTATGTACTTTTAACTAGAACGAATTTCCTAGTATTTTCCGGGTTCTAAATATGTGCCCGCTACATAGATAATACAGATACAGATAACACCATTCAATTTCTAAAACGAGTGCTTTGAACAAAAATCATTCCTGCAATATTTTTTTTATTTTCATGCGAAACAATGTCAATTTACAACTAATTTATAACAACGGCTATATAAATACGTAACATTTCTCCATAGAAACGAACACCCTCCCATTGTGATATCATAAATACTGCAGAACTTATTTTTGAACGAGCGTTCGAATGCAGAATCGAGACTTATATATTTATATAGCCCACTTAAAATTTCATAAAATATTCAGGAACAGAGTAATTAAAATAATTATGATAATACAAAGATATCCCTCTATATTCATCCCAACGATTTGAATCGTACGAATTTTCAAATCTATTCCACTCAAGAAATTAAAATAAATACATTTTAAATACACGTGTTTCGATGTGTTTAAAGATTAAATATGGAGGAATCGATTTAGTTCAAAACTCGTTTAAAAGAGTTGTTTTGATTAAAAGATACTGTTTGCATTAAAAAAATAAATGTCACTGGAAACCAGTATATTTATAAAAAAATTTACAGGTACCATTACATATATATATATATATATATATATATATATATATGTAATGGTACCTGTAAATATATATATATATATATATATATATATATATATATATATGCTTCAAAGTGGTTATGTGATTTTTTTTTCTAGAACTTCCACAGGGGGGTACATAAGCCCCGGTCATCGTTCAGTTGTTATTGCAGGAATGATACGAGTAAAAGATAATTGTAAATACGTCTGTGTCTTGAAAATATAATATTCTGTTCTATGAATGAGTTGAGCATTTAATTGTTGCATATCTACATTGCAGTTTTTTCGTAACAAGATAGTTAAATTACAGACATTGTATTGCTCGTCACTATTTTTATATCGCATATAGTTACTTTGGTTAACACGTATTAGTAACGGATGTAATAGAGATGGGTTTTTGTGCTTACGGTAATATATGCATAGTTTTCGTTTATAAATATCAATTATATATATATATATATATATATATATGCATAAAAAGCCGATCAGATTTAGACCTGTGACAGTCGGATGCGGTTCTTACCTTACAGTAGCTAGTGCCAAGTTACTTAATATTCTGACTCCATTACTAAAGGAAATTAAAAAAGAAGGGACCTTCATAGTGTCAAATTCTTATGAATTAATTGACAAATTAAGTAGAAGAAAGGAGAAATTTTTTTTCAGATGCTTTGATTTTAAAGACCTCTTTAATCACGTAAATTTAAAAGATTTATTCGACATTTTGATGGAGCTTCATGAACATTACAATCTACACTCTACCATCTCAGTCAACAAGTATAAAAAGCTGATAAATATTGTCTTATTTGAAAACATTCTGAACAAAGGAATGGGTTTTTATCGCCAAATACAGGGCATCCCAATGGGTGGGGGATGCTCCTCCATTCTTGCGGATATTTACTTGAACAAGTATGTGAACAAGGTACTTATTTGGTTAATGAATTACCATTCTACCGCTTTGTTGACGATGTGATAATTGGACATACAGATCAACATGCCTTATTGAATTTGGGTTTTACCCTAAATGCCTGGAACTTATAGAAACTCAATATACAAATCAAGGAGCTGTTGATTTTCTGGATGTTAGTATTTACTATAATGAATGTGACAAAATATGTTTTAAAATTTATGACAAACGGAACAATTTTGATTTCGATATTAATTTTATAATAAACTGGAAATCCAATTTAAGTAGTGGTATATTCAGAAATGTTATCATTAATCATTTAAATCGATATAGACGTCTTAATACAGAAGAAGAGGAACAGCAACTCTGTATTAATAAATTACTCCAAGAAGCAGCAAAATGCCATTATCCGCTTTGATATCTAAGACACTATGTAGACTTGGTCTTTAAGAAGGAAAAACACAGTTTTACATGATGATTGCATACCGGTGCAGTATCGTTACATGGCGTTTCTTTTTGTCTTCGAGCATTATGCTGTATAGTCAGGTTAGGTTTATTTTCATATCTTGAGCCCTTTTGTGCTTCGTAGTCTTTTTACTTCGGGATGTTTCATTGATTCCTCGGACGGAAAAATGCTTCGGGAAGACAGAGGCACCGGGAGTGTTTCCTGGAGTAAAAGCGCTTTTACCGGGAACGGGGGGTCACAATCCCTCCGGCCTTTTTTCTGTCGTTCCTATAAACACTCTCCATTCAAATTTCCCCCCTTCCTTTATGCCTCCCCCCCTCTTTTTTCAATCTGTTTTTGTATTTACTTTATATATATATATATATATATAAAATAGTTTGAAAATCCAATAATAGAATAGAGAGAAGTTGCATCTCAAAAAACCCTAACATTAAAATATGCCTACATAAAAAAAAAAGTTTTAAATAGAGAATCATCAATCAAATGGGAAAAAATGCAAATTTCTAGTCATCAAGCTGAAGATAATCAACAAATATCAATAGAATGGAATCGATAATTGAAAAATAAATTAAATACAAGCATTAAAGCTATACACGTCGATAAGCACTAGGCCTAAATAAATGAATTGTTCATTTTGAAAATACTCTTCTTCAAGTCCAAGTGTTTAATCAAAATGAACACAAAATGTGTGTTTCTGATATTAGAGATAGATTATATCTATAAACTCTAATAACATGGACTACACACATAAAGATTGAAAAATTATAAAGGAAACAAGAATACCTGGGAAAAAAACTCTATATATGTCCTAACCATTGGAGCCCAGAATGCAGAGACCAATGTTGCCAATCGCAAAGGATAAAAGTAGAGATCCACTGTTGCCAATCGTGAGAAATAAATAATAGCAATGCGAAAAGGCAATAAAAGATGATATTCTAATAGCTACAAAATAATAGGGCGTATAATATAATCGAAAACAGTGAGGCTAATGTTTAAGGGGATGTAAATACAATGTAATGTTAATTTCAGAAAATATTGATGTCTGGCGGCTAATATAAGATACTAAGAAGAGAATTCAAGAATATTCAGCTAATCCAAACTTTTTAACTCTACCATTTACTAAATATGCTGGATATTAATATAATTTCCTGGTAATTTTTAGATTATTTATATGCATAGCATGAAATTTTTGATCTGATAATCTATAAATTCTATAAAGTTTATATAATTCACGAAAATTCCTCTATTAATCGTAAGGATTCTGTTCAAAGTTTATCGGAAAGATAAATTTTCAATCTTTCCGACCTTGTCAAGATAGAAATTTTCGGTCGTTAAGAACCGATTTATGTGAAAAGGTGAGAATATAAATTAATTTAAAAACTATTTTGAAATTTTAAAAAATAGCACCGTGGTTCACCTTCCCGGGTCCTAAGATACCTGTGTGCCAAATTTTATGGCCAAACGACGCTTAGATTTTCTGATACAGAACGCTTTCTACACAGATGCACAGACATATTCCTTTATTGTGTAAAATTAATTGAAAAACTAAATGTAAACGAAAACATTTTATTTGCAATTATTACACACTTTAATTTTTTAAATAAATTCTAGATGTATATAAAACATTTTCAAATTAAAATATAATTTTGTAATTGAATTTGCTAGAATTTACGATTAAGTTTAGCACACTGCTATGTATAAAATGTATACAGCGACTTAGCTACATATGTTAGGACAAGTAGCACGTGCATATAAATGTTCAGGAAAATCAAATGAATTGGAAACGCCTAAAAATTAGTTTAAATAATTCCACTGTTTCTTAAAATTATCGGATGTGTCCAGTACATAACTTCTCCTACAGATATAAATGGGCATTAAAAGAAATAAACAATATCGCAAATTATAGTTCTCTTATAACTTTTTCTAGCTGTAAATCGATATGATTTTAGTGTTACCTTGTGAAAAGTAACATTTCAAATATCTCAATAACAACTTTTAAGAAATATATTGTTCATTTGTTTCTGGTTAAAAGTACTTACTAAGTGTTCACTTGTTCGATAACAGTGAAAATATTTATGTTTTAGCATTTTTTTTTTCATTTTAGATCAAAAACGTATATCTCGAGAACAACTCTGGTTAAAGTTCTGAAAATTACGCCATTCTCTTTTAAATAAAAATTATATATAAAATAGCCATTTCTATAGAATTTTAATATATATTTTTTTATATTCGAAAGAAAAATGTTTGAAAATAGACTAGCTTACCCCTAACCTGACCATGCGAAAATAAATTGGCCACTAACTTTTCTTGATTAAAATAATCGTATCAAATTTCATTCGATTTTCTCAATTTGTTGCGAGATATAACATACTCCCAAGCAGACAGACACATAAAAATCTATTAAATTAATCAATTTGTTACCGATACTTCTCACAATCTATCCAAATCCCAGCTTTGGAATGTTGACCAATCGCGATACTTTCGTTTTACATATTATGTATTGTGAGCAGGTCCCAATTAAAACTCCTTGGGGCTCAAAGGTTTGAAAATTTTTGTGCCCCTTCCCTTTTGTGCCCCCTCGATGCCAATTCAATACAAAGTTTAATAAAATATTGTCAGAATTTTGTCATGTTAATTAACATATAGATTTCCTTATTATACCAATTGTACTATATATAAAATAAAAAAACTCAATTATATCTTCGACTTAAAAAAATAGCATTATGTCTTAGTATTATTGAAACAGTTGTATTTGTATTAATAGGGTAATTATGCCGACCTAGAATTTATAAAAAATATAATTACTGTATTTATCTATAACTGAACACCCTTATTTTTTCTGCGAGTTCGAAGTCCTGAAGAGTTTTTAATTCATTTTATTTATTTATGTATTTTTTTAGGAAAGAACGAGGTGATGGCGAAAAGCGTAATCAAAAAAGTAGATCGAGCGAAATCTATTTTAAAATGGGAAGGGAGGGGGGGAGGGGGTAATCTCATCAAGGCTGTGAGAGGGGCTTTCTGCAAACAATTATTTGAACTAGTATTTAGGCCTATCAGGGACAGGGAAACTAATACTCCTACAAAATTTAATTGCAACCATTATTTATTAAGCTTTATTTTGCTTTGGCTCACGGCGTCCAAAATAATCGTCTTAATACAAAATTGACTCAGTAGGATTCTGTCTCGTGATTGATACTATAAATTTGCAAAGATTTAGCCTTCCAGGTTACCGAGATTTTTGAAGGGTCTGTAAAGGCTTTAATCTCCTTCCCTTCCATTTTTTACACGCTTAGGAGAAAAATAAAAAATCCAACACACACCGTTAACTTCTGTCCCCCACTTGATACTATAAGTGTGCAAAAATTAAGTCTTCTAAATTACCAGCTGGGGAAGGGTAGTTTCTGGAGGATCTGGAAAGACACAAACTCACTTGATAATTATTACATAGATGTGCAACAAAATTAGCTACATAATACATATAAATAATCACGGAAGTTTTGGTATTTCCATATTTTTAATTACTATTTAAAAAATATTTAAATGCAAAATAACGTTCAATTTTCCTTGATAATTATATCGATTTTATTTTTCTAAACTCTGCCTTTACTGTTAGTGCCCCTGATGCCCTAAGCACGTGCTTAGATTGGGTAGCCCAGCCCTGATTGCAGGGAAAGCAAAAAGCAATCCGAGATGTCCTCAGTCGAATGGCACCTACCCTTTTATCAAAATAGCAATATACAACTAAATATAGCCTTAGTGTCCCGTCCGCAATGCGGCAAACGCCTCACTGTTAAGTCAAAACCAAAACAAAAACTAAATAGTGATGATGATGCCGACGGCGAAGAAGAGTCGGAGAGCGAGTGGGGGGAGGAGAGGTGAGGTGAGGTGAGACAACAGGTGCTTCCGGTCGGAAAGATGGGCGATCCGCGATACCTTGCAGCGTGGGAAAGGCAGGAAGAAAATGGACATCCTCATCACATCACCTATTCGGAACAGGTACAGGTTCGCGCACACAGCAGATTGAGGACTCCAAACAGGGCTTAATTCCTTCACACCACGAGTCTGATACTTGTTTCAATAGTTGTCAGAAATGCACAGAAACGATCGAACGAATGTACTCAGCACTAGGACCTCCAATACCGTGATCCGAGGAGTGCCTGAACACTGGCATTCCGGTCAAATTCGATAATGCCGGTATTTCAGTATTTCCAGTGTGCCATATTTATCGAATACTAGCAAACACACCCGAGGTTTCTCGTGGTTTAAAATATGTGCAAATTTTAAACGAATTCGTATTGTTTTATCTCTACTTCCCCTTAAATCAGCATATTAAAACTTAAAAACATTTTGCGTCTTACCATATAAACAAGTTACTTCTTAAATATTTTTGGAAATACAATTATTTAAGTCGAAAATTATTAATCCGATAAAATTTTAATCCTATCAAATTCTATCAAATTTTATTTTATATTTTTCAGGATTTTATTTTTTTTTCATATAACAAATATAATATAATATAGACCTATATAATGGATCTATTATTATAACGGACCTATTTTGCGCAATATAACTTATATAATAGTACCTTATAGAATGGTACCTTATATGATGGATTTATATAATGAACCTTACATAAGTCCATTATATAAGGTACTTACATAATAGACCTATTTTATGCAAACATTTTTTTTTGGTTCCTTGTTTTCGTGTTGTTTTGCTGTTTTTAGTCGGATATTTTTTTCCGGATCAAATGGATACTAGCATTTATTATTGCGGATAAACATTGTGATTACATATATGTTCAAATTCTAGTAGTATTCTAAATAATATTGTTAAGAAAACTCTAATAACATAATTTATTTAATTCTCAAAAAAATAAGTACATTAATCTCTGTTCTCGCTCTACAAATCGCTCTCATCTTCACGGGCAGTTTTTGAAGTTTGATCAACATACGTCGAAATAAAGAAACTAAAATAGTAAAACTACCAATTTTGTCCTATTTCAATAATCGGTAGAAATAAAATATATGATATATATATAGAATACAATAGAAAATATATGAATTTGAAACATATTTACTAAAATAAAATAGATAACTTAATTGAAAATATCAATATTCCCTATAAAATTATATATCCCATATTATATCATATTCCTGTTTTTGGCATAGTTTCAAAACTATGTCAAAAACAGGAATTTAATAAATCTTCAATTGCTCAACATTGTTATAACTTTGACCCTTATTTCGAGTTTTCTCCAGCAAGGATCATACAAAAATGCACGTTGATACGATATATAATCTTGCTTATTTATGTCTTCCATATCTTGAAAACTTCTAGTAATTTAGTTAATAACTTGTTCATTACTCCAATTTTTTTGTCCCCGTCTTGATGAGTGCCCTTTAATTTTTTTTCCTTTTTTTATTTTTATTCAATTTTCTAGCCTTTGAAACTCTTATATGACATTTTGTATTATTTTTCGTCTTGTTAGATCTCGTTTATTCTTGTTAGGACTTGCTCATCTTGTTAGGATATTTCTATTGTGTTTGGCTCATGCCATTCTCGTGTGTTACTTTTCGTTTTGGATTAGTTGGACTGTTTTTTATTCTGATTTCTGATTGGCGCTCTCAAGTGGATGCTTAATCTGAAACATAGGGATATAAACTTCTATATTTCTTATATTTATGCCCCCACACCACTCTCTGTCTCTATGCAGACGACACTTGTATTATCTCTGCCCATCATAATATCAATTTTCTCCACGCCCACCTTCAGCGTCATATCTCCCTTTTAGAAACCTTCTTTAAGAATTGGAACATTAAAATCAACGCCCTTAAATCCCAAGCTATCTTTTTTTCCTGGAAAAGGTCCCCCCCCCCCCCCCGCTCCAAATCAACGATCAGCCAGTTTGCTTTCAACATACAGCCAAATACCTCGGTGTCCACTTGGACAGCCGTCTGACCTGGAACACCCACCTCTCACATGTTATCAAAAAAACCAAAAAGCTCGCTGGTGCCCTTAACCATGTCATTTTCTCAAATCACCTTGACCTAAACAACAAAATTCTTTTATTTAAGCAAATCATCCTCCCCATCCTCCTTTATGCCTGCCCCGTTTGGGGATTCGCCTATAAGACAAGCCTGGAGAGAATTCAGATAGAGCAAAACCGGATTCTTAGAAATATTCGTAGAGCACCCAGATACCTTCGCAATGATGTTATCAGAAAAGATTTCAATATTAATACCATCAAGTTCACCATCAAAAAGCATTCCAAAAAATTCTTCGAAAACATCCCTGCAATTCGCAATGAAGCACTCTTCACTATCACTGACTATGACCCCCGAGCACAGAAAAAGCGCCCCAGGGCTGTTCTATATGACCCCCCCTAGCATTGTTAATTCTTGCTCCATCCATATCCTCCCCCTTTTAAAATTTTTTTTTTATACTCTTAGCTTTTATTTTATCTCTTTCATTAGCTTCATACTTAGCTACTTAACTTTTAAATCTAATTTGCCATCACTGATGGCAGCACCGGGCCGCTTGCGGACCCGGATTTATTCCGTCTCTTAGGCTTTAAATTGACTTTAAATTTTAAATACCTTCTCCTGGTTGCTCATGTTTAACTTTTTTGACTAATTGATCTCTTAGTTAACTGTATAACTCCTTTTTCTGCTCAAATTATGTCATATATATCAAATATGGACTTCATACCGGAGGTTAAAGTCTTCGGACTAGGGACTCCAACCAATCGACACACTGCGATATTTATGCCCATTTTGTCTTTTTAACTTCGGGTTTGTTGGTTCTGTTGCACTGACGAAGATGATCCAGTGTATCATCGTCTGCTGCATCACTATTTTGTGCTTTAATACGTTACTCAGATCTTCCTTATCCTTTACACAAGGTTATTTTTACTTATTGAACTCCAGTACTCACATAGTGTTCAAAATGTGCAGCATCAGCGACGATGAACACAACTGAATTAGGAGCAGAACCGCATCTCAAACAACGGCAACGGTCGCATCGCAAGCGTTACAGAATTCCAAGATGCGTTGCTTTACTTAGCAAGCTAGAACCAAGTACCTTTTTGTACTAATTAAGACCCTCTCTTTCATTTTGTAACTGCACTTTTTTGTCTAACTCTGAGCAAGTTTTCTTCTGAGTTTGTTTCTGAGCAAGTTTTCTTAAGTTCCGTATTTCACCACTATTGGGCGCTACAGGTACATTCCCCACACTGCGTATGGGGACTTTCGCAAAAGTACACGTTACTTCCGTGCCGACATGACACGGGATTAAAAGTTATAGGGGATATGCGACCTTTCCTAATAATTCTGTATAAGAAAGACAAGTATTCATTCTCTAAATATCACTTTCCTTATACACATATAATGCATAAGAACAGATACATACAGACAGATGAACACCACTGTCTGTATAAGCATAAGGAAAGTATTGTGACGGGGTCGAAAATTCGAATTCGAGTTTTCAACGGAAGAGCACGTTTCAAGCATTCCTGAACACGAATCAAACGTTTTTGAGATGATGTCGCTGTGTGTGTGTAAGTATATGTGTGTGTGTGTGTGTGTGTGTGTGTGTGTGTGTGTGTGTGTGTGTGTGTGTGTGTGTGTGTGTGTGTGTGTGTGTGTGTATCAGCGAGTCTATGAAGGCGATATCTCACAACAGAATGAAGCGATTCGAATGAAATTTAGTACAAAAATTACAATCCGCAAATACTGGAAGCCTATTGTTTTTATACGCAATCGAATGTTCAGAACACTCCTAAATTTCCGAGTGAAAATTTGAAAAATTCATCAAAAATCAAAACCTTTAGTAAAGTTACGTAAATAGTCATTTCTTATGTAATTTTTCATTAGAAAACGATTGATATAAATTTTAGAATGCTATTGTGAGCGGTCGAGATATTACACGTTTTCAAAAAAAATTATCAAAAAACCATATAAAATAAAAATAAATATTAACTCTTGTCACTTTTCATAAGTAATATCATGCGATAAATTTGGTTACATCATTTTCGTGAATCTAGCTCGTTCCATTCATGAGCAAAGATACTTTGGGAAATACTTTTGTATTTGGACGCCAATAGTTATTTATTTGCTATAAGAATAACTTATTTCTCCGTCCATAACACTTGATGTGACTTTGGCGGAATGGCGTCAACTTAGCAATTTTTTTAATGTCGCCAACTTAGCGACTTTTTTAAATGTTGCCAAATTAACGAAAATATTGCCAATTTGATAAAAATGACGCTAAATCAATGAAAATGACGACTAATTGATGAAAGTTCAATATCTTGGAAATAACATAAAGAGACACACATAACACGACCCATTTCTTCATCCCTCCGTCCGTAATGCTTGGCGAAAAATTTAGTGGGACGTCGCCAAATTGATTTGTTGCCAAAATGACAAAAATGATGCAAATTGATAAACATGACGCCAATTGGAAAGTAATGTTTCGCAAACTCTGATTTCCGTCATATGACAGGCGTACCTTCTAATATATAAGAAATGTTCTTCTCTCCGTTTGACTGTAACACTTGGTGATGCATTTGGCGAACTTTGTGAATAATTAGCAAAGTACCGCCAACTTGGCGATATGTCACTCCCATATTGACAAACATATTGTCAAAATTACAAAAATGCCGTTAAATTAATGAAAATGATGCGTAATTGATGAATTAATTATTAAATTATTTTAATATATGTACTATATCGCTTATTGGAGATGCTATCAATATTGATAATTGTTTATTTAGACTTGCATAAAATATAAGTAAATTGGTTATTTGAAATAGTTTTACATGTTGTCATCGGGAAATACTCCAAATGTACAATTCAACGATAGAAACACAGTACCGTGGATCTTAAACATTATTTTTTTACTGTAAAAGTAGTAAGTTCATTGTATTATATAAGGAAAATTGTGTGCTGCCCACATCAGAATTTTACTTTCCTTATATCTATATAAATAAAAATGAAAATCTGTCTGTCTGTCTGTCTGTCTGTCTGTCTGTCTGTTTGTCACACCATCACGGGAGAACGGCTGAACCGAATTTGATGAAATTTTGTGGGTAGCCCAGAAATAGCCCCACTTAAAATTATATCTGTGTTTTGAGTTTCTACGACCTGTGGTATTCGAGATATTAGTAAAAAACGAAATTTTCGTTTGTCTCATCATCACGGGAAAACGGCTGAACCGAATTTAATGAAATTTGGTGAATAGCCTCGAAATATCCCCCCATAAATTTTGTCCAAGTTTCGAGTTTCTAAGACTTGGGGTTGTCGAGATATTAATGAAAAACGGAACTTTTCCCTAGGAGTTCTACTCCCTAACTCCGTGGTTTATCCAAACGAAAAGCTTGAAAATCGTTTGAAAGTGAATTAAAATTTAATCTCTGAGTTTGATGGGAGATTTTTTGCGTTAATTAGTCACTTTCTGAAAACATGAATTGTTTGAAACATGATTTAAAGGGGAAATCTATCTCCATGGTTCATGGTTTATTTAAAACAAGCTTTTACGGAACAATGAGAAGTATAGAGAAATCAAAATCGTTATTTAATTTCGCAGTTTATGCTATAAGACATGACATATTTAACATGTTATAAGATTCTATCTTATATCATGTTACTCAGAAACGCAATTAAATTAAATCTGTCTGTTAATTTTAATAATTATTTTTTCGATTTGAATAATAAATAAATGGATATAAAATATATTTTAGAAAAGAACGATTTGATTTTTCTTATAGCATTTTTGACTGGATAATATCAATTACGGTCTTCAGGTTTAAAATTTATTTATATTTTCGGGGATTATTGATTCAAGGATTATTGATATTTTTAAGTTATTATGCAATTATTTTATTATGACAAAAATTGTTTAAACTCATATATTGTATGTTGTACGAATCTTCTACAAATACACGTGTATATCTTTTAATCTACGAGAATATAAGTAGTACAGGTATATTGACATATGTTTTGATATATATTGGCATATATTGGAATCAATTACGACCTTCTGGTATAAAGAGTACGGATATTATTGATGTTTTCAATTTATTACGTCATCTCTTTTATTTTGGCAAATATTTTTGAGACGCATATTGTAATACGGGTAATCTTCTACTAACACATTGGCATATTTTCTGATCTGCGACAATATAATTAGTACGGGGTTGCATATATTCATTCAATTCCTATTTTTTCTTCTGTAAATTTGCTTACAAAAGGGGGCAGGATGTTTTATTCTTCAGATCTGATCGTGAAGATAATTTTGCATAGTGAGAACATATATTCTTAAACTTCTCTTTAGGAGCAATAAATTTAATATTTTAACAGAATTTGCACATGATTGCGAACTCTAAGTTTCTTTAAATTATACACTCCGTACGAATAACGGGTGTGCTGTTAGTGGTTAATAAATTTTAACATTTTAGGAGGATATATCATGTTGCTCGGCATCGCAATTAAATTAAATGTGTTTGTTAATGTTTTTATTATTTTTTTTCGATTTAAATAATAAATAAATGGATAAATGGATATAAAAGTATATCTTATGAATGGACGGTTTGATTTTTCTTTTAATTATATTAATTGCTGACTGCGTACATCAATTTCATTTATTTTGGCAAAGAGTTTTCAAGCTTATATCGTATTTAGCTACTAAACTCATATATTGTGTTTAGCCAATAAATTCATATAGCCGATTGTTGAAACAGAAAAAGAGTAGAGCGGGTATATCTTCTAATACAATTGTAGTGTTTTCATTTAGTATATTGAAACGGGATAAGAATGTTTCATTCAGATCTGCAAATTCAAAGCTACGAATTTGGAGGGATATCGCTAATTTGACAACTTTTCTTAAACTTTGCCAAATTGACGGAAATGTCGCCAAATTGATATAAACGACACACAAACGGCTGCCATAAACCTTCGGGTTGGTCGTGTGGCTTGGGTCTTCTACATATCAATGAAATTTTTTTTTGTTTTGTTAGAAGAGAGTACTGAAATGATGTTTGGGTAGCATTTATCTGTCAGACCAACTTAGTAATACATCACTACTTAGTAATCCATCCTACTTAGTAATACATTTAGCGAATTTTTAAAATGTCACCAAATTGATAAAAATGCTTTCAAATCTATAAAAATATCTTGAAATTGATAAAATTGCGCTACATAAATGATATTAATTGTTTTTTGTTAGGGGATAGTATTGTGATGATATTTCGTCAATTTGTCGCAAAGTGGAACTGTCAGTTCTACAGTCCCACTTGGCGATAAATTTGGCGATTTTTTAAAATGTCGCTAATTTGACGAAACTGTCGCCAAATGTTCCATAGAAATATAACTATTTAGACGATATTTTTTCTACCAATTTATTTGAAGCAAATGATATCATGTCGCTTAGCAACGGATTTAAATCCAATGTGTTTATGCGGCAAACGATTTTTATTAAATCCTTTCCGATTTGAATAATGAAGATATGTATATAAAATAAATTTCATTGCCATTTCATTTTGGACTGGATAATATCAATTATACTCTTCAGGTTTAAACATTATTATTATTGATATTTTCCGGAATTATTGATTCAGGGATTATTGATATTTTTAAGTTATTACGCCATTGTTTTATTGCGGCAAAAATTGCTGACACACGCATATTGTACGTTGTACGAGTAATCTTCTAGGAATGCACGGGTATATCTTCTAACCTACGAGAATATAAGTAGTACAGGTATATTGGCATATATTTTGACATATATTGGCATATATATTGGAATCAAGTACAGTCTTCTGGTATGAAGATTAAGGGGATTAATTATATATTCAATTTATTACGTCGTCTGTTGTATTTTACCAAAAAACATTTGTGACTCATATTGCAAAACGGGTAATCTTCTACTAATAATCGGACATTATAAGTAGTACGTGTATATCTTCCCATATAATTTTAGCACTTTAATTTTGACATATATTGGAATAAATGACTGTCTTCAGATTTAAAGATTACGGGTTTATTGGTATTTTCAATTTATACATGTAATCTACTAATACAGGTTATATTTTCTAATATTCGCGTATATAATTAGTACGGGTCCCATACAATTTTAACGCTTTTATTTTGCATATATTGATTCAATTCCATATTTTTTTTTATATTTGCTTACATAAGGGGTCCAAGATGTTTTATTCTTCAGATATGTCCATGAAGATAATTTTATATAGCGAGAACAGAGATTCTTAAACTTCTTTTTAGGAGCATTATATTAAATATTTTAACAGAATATTTTGATTAAACATGTCATTTAGTATACTATAAGAATTTGGGCATGATTATGAATTTCAAGTTTCTTTATATTATATACTCCGTACGAAGAACGGGTATGCTGCTAGTGAGCAATAAATTTAATATTTTATCAGAATTTGCACATGATTGCGAATTATAAGTTTTTTTATATTATATACTCCGTACGAAGGACGGGTATGCTGCTAGTCTATATAAATAAAAATGAAAATCTGTCTGTCTGTCTGTCTGTTTGTCCCATCATCACGGGAGAACGGCTGAACCGAATTTGATGAAATTTTGTGGGTAGCCTGGAAATAGTCCCACTTAAAATTTAGTCCATATATGGAGTTTCTACAATCAGTGGTTCTCGAGATATTAGTAAAAAACGATATTTTCGTTTGTCTCATCATCACGGGAGAACGGCTGAATCGAATTTGATGAAATTTTGTGGATAGCCTTTAAATAGCCCCCCATAAATTTAGTCCAAGTTTCGAGTATCTAAGACCAGGGGTTGTCGAGATATTAATGAAAAACGAAACTTTTTCTTAGGAGTTCTCCTCTCTAACTCCGTGGTTTATCCAAACGAAAAGCTTGAAAATCGTTTGAAAGTGAATTAAAACTGTATCTCAGAGTTTGGGGGGAAGATTTTTTGCACTAAATAGTCACTTTCTGAAAACATCAATTGTTTGAAACATGATTTAAATGGGAAATCTATCTCCTTGGTTTATATTATACAAGCTTTTACTGAAAAATGAAAAGTATAAAGAAATAAAAATGGCTATTAAATTTTGCATTTTATGAGGAAGATTCTATCTTATATCATGTTGCTCGGCAACGGAATGAAATTAAATGTGTTGTTAATATTTATTATTATTTTTTCTATTTAAATAATAAATAAATGGATGTAAAAATATATTTTTAAATGAACGGTTTGATTGTTCTCTTAATTATATAAATTGCCGACCGCGTACATGACTTTCATTTATGTTAGCAAAGTGGTTTCCAGCTCATATATTGTGTTTAGCTAATAAACTCATATATTGTGTGTTTATCCAATAAATTCATTTAGCCGATTGTTGAAGCAGAAAAAGATTAGAACGGGTGTATCTTATAATACAATTTTAATGTTTTCATTTAGTATATACAAACGGGATCAGGATATTTTATTCTTCAGATCTGCAAATTCAGAGCTACGAATTTAGCGGAATATCTCTAAATAACTTGGTAACTTCTCTTAAACTTTACCAAATTAGCGGAAATGTTTCCAAATTTATAAAATTGGCGCAAATCAATGATTTGCTTTTTAGAATAGAGTACTGAAATGATGTTTCGGTAGCATTTGTCGATCAATCCATCCATCCTACTTAGTAACACATTTAACGAATTTTTTTAATATCACGAAATTGATAAAAGTATTTGTGAGTCTATAAAAATATTCTGGAATTGATAAAATCGCGCTTAATAAATGAAAATAATTGTATTTTGTTAGGGAATAGTATTGTGATGATGTTTCGTCAATTTGTCGCAAAATGGGTCTATCTGTTCTACAGTCCCACTTGGCGATAAATTTGGCGATTTTTTAAGTTATCGCTAAATTGACTAAAATGTCACCAAACCTTTCATGGAGATCGCATTATTCAGACGATATGATTTCCATCAATTTATTTGAAGCAAATGATATCATGTCGCTTAGCAACGGATCCAATGTGTTATGCCGCATACGATTTTATATTAAATCTTTTCCGATTTGAATAATAAAGATATGTATATAAAATAAATTTCATTGGCATTGCATTTTTGACTGGATAATATCAATTACGGTCCCCAGGTTTAAACATTATTATTATTGATATTTTCGGGGACTGTTGATTCAGGGATTATTGATATTTTCAAGTTATTATGCCATTGTTTTATTATGCCGAAAATTGTTGAAACTCATATATAGTACTTTGTACGAGTAATCTTTTACAAATGCATTATATCTTCTAATCTATGAGAATATAAGTAGTACAGGTATATTGGCATATATTTTGTTATATATTGGCATATATTGGAATCAATTACGCCTTCTGGTATAAAGATTACGGGGATTATTGATATTTCCAATTTATTACGTCATCTCTTTTATTTCGGCAAATATTTTTGAGACTCATATTGTAATACGGGGAATCTTCTACTAGCACACTGGCATATTTTCTAATCTGCGACAATATAAGTAGTACGGGGTTGCATATATTGATACAATTCCATTTTTTTTTGTAAATTTGCTTACAAAAGGGGCCAGGGTGTTTTATTCTTCAGATCTGCCCATGAAGATAATTTTGCATAGTGAGAACAGATATTCTTAAACTTCTCTTTAGGAGCAATAAATTTAATATCTTAACAGAATTTGCACATGATTGCGAATTATAAGTTTCTTTATATTATATATTCCGTACGAAGAACGGGTATGCTGCTAGTACATAATATATACAGAAAGTATTGTGACGGGGTCGAAAATTCGAATTCGAGTTTTCGACGGGAGAGCACGTTAAAAGCATCCCTGATCACAAATCAAACATTTTTGAAGTATTGTCTGTGTGTGTCTGTCTGTGTGTGTGTGTGTCTGTGTGTGTGTGTGTGTGTGTGTGTGTGTGTGTGTGTGTGTGTGAAAGTATGTGTGTGTCAGTGAGGCTGTGGAGACGATAACTGACGAACGAATGGGTCGATTCGAACGAAATTTGGTACAAAAATCACAATCCGTAAACACTGGAAGCTTATTGTTTTTATACGCAATCGAATGTCCAGAACCCCCCTAAATTTTACAATGAAATTTTGAAAAAATCGTCAAAAATTCAAAACCGCTAATAAAGTTACGCAAATAGACATTTCTTATGTAATTTTTTATTAGAAAACTATTGACATAAATTTTAGAACGCTAACATGAACCGTTCGAGATATTGCAGATTTTTCAAAAAAATTGTCAAAAATTATCAAAAAGTCAAAAATTATATAAAAAAAAATTTCCTATTGAGAAACATGTTCACTTTTCATATGTAATACCATGCGATAAAGTGGGTGACATCATTCTCATGGATCTAGCTCGTTCCATTCATGAAAGAGATACTTTGAGTAATGTATTTGTATTTGAAAGCCAATAGTCATTTATCTGATGTAAGAATAACTTATTTCTTCGTCCATAACGCTTGGCGAGATTTTGGCGACGAATTTAGTGGAATGTCGCCAACTTGGCGACTTTTTAAAATATTGTTAAATTAACGAAAATCTCGCCAAATGGATAAAAATGACGCTAATCAATAACGACTCATTGATGAGGACGACATGGAAAATGACGACTCATTGACGAAAATTCAATATCTTGGAAAGAATATAAATAACTACTATAAAAATAATCTATTTTTTTACTGTAAAAGTAGTAAATTCATTTCATTATATAAGGAAAGTCATGTGCTGCCCACGTCAGATTTTTTTTACTAGTTTTAAATTAGGAGTTAACTAATTCTGAGTATAATTAACCAGTATTTTTCCATAGTAGTAGGATAGAGTGAAAAATCTATGGAGATAAAAATAGATTGAAAGGTAAAATAATTTTGAATGAGTAGGAAAATTCGTTATTGTTTCAGTTCTAACTTGCATTGCGTTAATTATTTATTTTTACAAAACTGACAGTTTAAACAATATTTTAGGTCTATTGCCATAGAAATTCATGCAATGCAGCTTATCTCAGGGCCACCTAAATTAGTATCTTACACGATATTGACGTTTTCTTAATGTGAAGTTTTAACTCCTTACTTTTACCTCCATGGTTAATGGCATTGTATTTTTTGATTGTCTTTTTTGAAGTTTTAAGTTTTCAAATATAATAAATAATTATGGTATTTTAAAAAAGTATCAGCGTTGAATGTAACACAATTTAGAGACGCTTAAATAAAATTATATTTCCAGTTAGAAAGCGTTTTATATTCAATGCTTTATGCATGATTGAACTTTCTTGTTCAAGTTTGTAATGCTTATATCTCAAAAAAAATCTGATGTGGGCAACACATGACTTTCCTTATATAATGTAATGAATTTACTACTTTTACAGTAAAAAAATAGGATTTTCTTGTAGTAGATACTAATATTCTTTCCAAGATATTGAATTTTCGACAATTAGTCGTCATTTTCATTGATTTAGCGTCATTTTTATCCATTTGGCGAGATTTTCGTTAATTTGGCAACATTTCAAAAAAGTCGCCAAGTTGGCGACATTCCGTCAAATTCGTCGCCAAAATCTCGCCAAGCGTTATGCACTAAGAAATAAGTTTTTCTTAAAGCAGATAAATGACTATTGGCGTTCAAATACAAAAGTATTATTCAAAGTATCTTTTTTCAAGAATGGAACGAGCTAGATCCACGAGAAGGATGTCACTCAATTTATCGCATGGTATTACATATGAAAAGTAAACATGTTTCTCAATAGGAAATATTTTTATTTTTATTTTATATGACTTTTTGATAATTTTTTTAAAAAATGTACAATATCTCGAGAACGGTTCACGTTAGCGTTCTAAAATTCATGTCAATCGTTTTCTAATGAAAAATTACATAAGAAATGTCTATTTGCGTAACTTTATTAGTGGTTTAAATTTTTTGACGATTTTTTCAAAATTTCATTCGAAAATTTAGAGGGGTTCTGAACATTCGATTGCGTATAAAAGCAATAGGCTTCCAGTGTTTACGGATTGTGATTTTTGTACCAAATTTGGTTCGAATCGGTCTATTCGTTCGTCAGTTATCGTCTCCACAGACTCACTGACACACACACACACATACACACATACTTTCACACACACACACACACACAGACATCACTTCAAAAATGTTTGATTCGTGATCAGGGATGCTTGAAACGTGCTCTCCCGTCGAAAACTCGAATTCGAATTTTCGACCCCGTCACAATACTTTCCTTATACATTATGTATATAAGGAAAGTAACTAGAAATGCTAGCTATAAATTGTAAGTAATTTATATCCCTTTTAAAGCCCTACAAGGATATATAATTGGATTTAAGTTAGTTATATATTTCTAATATATAATTAAGATTCATAATTTTTGAAGGACTAGCTATAATTTCAATATTTTAATATTTTGAAAAGGTGGTTATAATTTCTATATTTTGATAGTTTTAACTATTTTCAGAAGTTAATTATAATTTCGATATTTTAGTATTTTGAACTATTTTGATTAGATGGTTAAAATTTCGATATTTTGATATTTAGAATTATTTTGGAAAGTCAGTTATAAATTCGATATTTTTGTATTTTGAACTTTTTAGAAAAGGTGATTCCAATATCGATATTTTAATTTTTTGAACTGTTTTAAAATTGTGTAAAGAAGACAAACCACCCACACAGAAAGATGCTATTCACTCAAAAATTTTTGACTCCATCGGATTGGAGCCACTGCCGATTTTTTATCAGTCTAGCAGTAAGAAATTATTTTACTCTTACTAAAAATCTTAGTTTTATTCACACTATATGTATATGTATATATATATATATATATATATATATATATATATATAGCTTTTTGCTCGCTAGAAGTAATTTCTAATGCATTAAAATATATATATATATCTAGTGCATTATAAATATATATATTTCTAGTGCATTAAAAATATTTTTATTTCTACTGCATTAATATATATATATATATATTATATAATTGAAGAATTTTAATTTACTTGTATTGTATATACCAGAGATGGATCATCTGGTCTGAAGTGAATATTTGATATCAAAAATGACTATACGACAAGATATATATATATATTTATTTAATACACTAGAAATATATATTTAATGCACTAGAAATATATATTTTAATGCACTAGAAATATATATATTTATAATGCACTAGAAATATATATATATATATATTTATAATGCACTAGAAATTACTTCCAGTGAGCAAAAAGCGCTGAATAAGCCCCAAGTTCATTTTCAGCATCCTCTCTTGACGTCCATCACACCTTTCACTAAATTTAATAAAAAGAACACTCAAAACACTTACACCTTTACCTATATTTCGGAAAAGAACTGAAAAAAAGACAAAAATCAGAAAACGCAAAATAATGGAGAAAAGAGAGAGATGAGGAAACGCGGGGGCGACTGACATGTGTCGTACTGCAAGAAGAAAATACGATGCTGTAACCACGTGCTGGGGGAGGGGGAATGCTGAGGCATCACCACCTGTGTTCGCGTGGGAGGAGATGGATGACGGATACCTCAGGTGCACCTCTCTCCTCTCGTCGACGGATGATGAGGACAGGTTGCGCCCGATGACATCCACCAGAACTTTTTCGAACAGAAAGAGTGTTGGCAGGTGCTTGTTTATCGTAGGGGAGGGTGGTGGTGAGGGAATCTCTGCTGAGGATCACCGTGGGGATGTTGGTCGGATTGATGGCGAGTCTGCAATTAAACGGAATATTGATTCCCTTAGCGGAAGAGATTGAGACGTCTAAGTAGTGTCAGTTGGGTTTTGTAATAGATTTTTGGAGAAGCAAATGGATGGCTTTTCTGTAGCTTGAATGGCGCGAAATTTGCGCAACAGTTTGAATTGTTAATGACTTTTTTTATTATTATTATCCCTTTTACAGGGAAAAGTTGAGAAATTTATCATGGAACAATTCACTCTTCAACTTGAAGAATTTTGGAGACAGATTTTTACTTTCACATACGTAGGTAGCATTGAGAAAGTACTGTTTCCGCGAAAATTTTTGAGTTCGAGAGTTTGATGCCAATATATGCTTTAAGACCTCCTGAACACGTTTTGATTATTTTTGGAGCGATGTCCGTCTGTCTGTTGTCGATTTCTTGTGCATACGATTGCGGCCGCAAATATTAATGGATTTTCACGAAACTTTATATCCGACTTTGTTATTAAAAAAATCAAGAACTAGATAACATTTTCGTAAATTCGAGTGAAAACTTCGAAATTTATTTGAAATTTTATATTTTTCTAACATAGCGGCATAGAACAACATTTGACATATTCATACATAAAATGGTTTATTTATGGCTCAATAGTTTTAATCATTGTTGGGGAAAATAGCCGTGATACAATTTTTTCTGTTCGTGACGTCATTAGCTCCCCTCGGGGGGTAAGTTGCCCACCCCCTGGTGGATACATTGCCAAGTATGGTATCAAACGAAAATAGTTTTTCAAGCCGTTTAAAGTTAAGGATAACATGATATAATTGTAATTATTTGGACCTATGATACCAATTTATCAAAAAATTTTCTTGTAAAATTTGAAAAAAAAAAGCTACTGAAAATGGATTCTGATATGAGAAAGTCGAGTTGAGCTACAATTCAGTTCATTTTTCTTTTGTGCAACTCCAAACCATGAACTCCAATCGCAAAAAATGACGGGTCACGAATTGGAAGATAACATACGAAAATCTAGCCTTTACACTAAAAACATTTTAAAAACAAAAAATAAACTGAAAACCTAAATGGGGACAGCACGTGATTTTCCCTGCAGACTCAAATTCATGTTATCTTTCTTTCATAATGCAATGAGTTCAATTGCACAAAATTATATGGATATTTATTTAAAATTACGCCGAATTTGCAGTTTTAATTTCGTTTTCATTTTGCGACTGGGCGCATTTTCAAGTAGCGGCGTCGCAAAAATGTCAAAAAACTAAAATATCTCGAGAACAGTTCACCCTAGTAATAAAGTTGAACTTATTTTTTTTACCGTCAAAATCAGCGTATTAACCTTTTGCTTACGGGTGGGACAGCGTCCATCCCAAACGAAGAACCTCCCAAAAATGCAGGTATTTGACATACCCTATTCCAAACAGTTCGACCCCCCCCCCCCGCCTTTGCAGGCATTGGCGTCCACCTATGGTTGGGGGTGGGACGCTGTCTCACTCATAAGCAAAAGGTTAAACAAGCATTTAATAAATACATTTAAGAATACTTAAATATATTTATTATATTTTATTTCAAATTTTGACGTCAATTCGTAGAAAAGAGTAGGCTCTGATTTTTCGAATCTTACTATAATATCTAATCAAAACCAGGGTAACCTAGAACTGACTCCCCCCCCCACCTCCAAATTTTGTGAAATTTTGTCAAATAGTTTTTAAGCTATGGTGGATATATACGTTACACACACACATTGGGGGAGGGTGATACGTCACTCTCCGATTTTCGGCACAATTCAAATACTTTCTCTATACATTATCATATACTATGGGGAGAGTAAAATACGAAAATCTAACTTTTCTAATGAAAGGAATTTTTTCTTTGTTTGCGATTTCAAGTAGCTTCAGCGCGGTTATTTAGGGCATATTAAAGGAGCTTATTTAGGGCTTATTGTGGACATATTACACCCCCGTTGTACAATTGACATGGTTGTGCATGGGTAAAACGGAGGAATAATTGCTTTCCCTGCAATACATGGTAATTCATAGGGCATTCATCAGAATCGTGTCGAAAATCGCAAGTCGAGTTTTCGACGGATCTACATGTTTCGGGACCTCTAGAACATGAAAAAAAACTATTTTTAGCGTGACGTCTGTGTGTGCGTCTGTGCAATGCATTTATCCGCTCTAACTCCAAACCTAATTGATCAAATTTCATAACTCTGGAACTAGCCGTTCTCGAGATATTCTAGCTTTTTTGCATTTTCGCTATGCCAGATTTGGGAATAAGTCCAGTTACCAAATGAAAACGAAAGCTGAATTAAAAGTGTAAATTCAGTGTAATTTCAATTAATTAAGCTTGTTATTTAGTGCAAGTAAACTCAATTTAATGAATTATTAATAAAATATAAAGAGACAATGAATTTGAGTCTGGAGGGAAGTCATGAGCTGCTCACATCAGATTTTTTTTTTTTAAGCAGGCGATTTTAGAATTTAGGCATGTTATCTGTATTCGTATTATTTATGTAGAGGGCGCTGATTTAAGACCCGAGCAACGCAAGGTAATTCGCTCGAATAATAGCATATCTTACCCACAAGATTCCAATTTATGAGCTTGACATGCCTATCACCAACTTAATTTTTTTTTTTTCAAGAAGCTTTACAAAATATGTTCAAAGAGTCATTTGAGATGGGAAACTACTAATAAATGTTTTTTCTATTGCTGATTATGATAGATGTGGACCTGATTATGATAGAAGTAGGTTAATTATGATAAAGGTAGATTGCTGATTATGATAGAGGTTATGATAGAAATGCCGATTATGATAAAGGTAGATTGTTAATTATGATAGAGGTTATGATGGAAATACTGATAATGATAGAGGTAGATTGCTGATTATGATAGAGTTTATGATAGAAATGTTGATTATGATAGAGGTAGATTGCTGATTATGATATAAGTAATGATAGAAATGTTGATTATGATAGAGGTAGATTGCTAATTATGATATAGGTTATGATAGAAATGTTGATTATGATAGAGGTAGATTACTAATTATAATAGAGGTTATGATAGAAAACCTGATTATGATAGAGGTAGACCAGAACAATACGGAATGTATGAGATAGTCGAGTTCCCGGACACTCAAGTTGCTGCTCATACTTTAGGGCGAGTCGAGTTGTCTGGGTTTTCGACACTCTAGATCAGTGATTCTCAAACTTTTTTTTAACTCGAGGCACATTGTTTCACAGTGCAAAATATTACGGAACACCAGTATAGTAGGTGACTGCACTGCGTCAAAGGCGTTACCTCTGCTCAATATCCAGTGTAGACCTAGCTACTATTAAGGTGAATCAAGTGCATTGTAATTCTAGAACTGTATCGAATGATTCGAATTCTTCCGAACCCTAGTTGAAGGAATATAAACCAGTCAATACTCATCGTGTATTGATAAAAAAAACGCAATAAATAGCGTAATAAAATAAATCGTGATAAATAACGTTGTTAAGTTATTTAATACATAATCTATATTGCTTCTCTTTTTTCCCATTTTCATATAAAATATTCATTTTGTGTTTTCTCGCCGCATAGCTATGCAATTTTGCGGTACATCCTTTGAAATCGTTGTTCTCGATATTCTAAAATACTTTCTGAATTGAGAAATATATTTTATTTTCATTTAGATATCTCTGCACACGGTACTACAACAGATGGAAAACTTAACAACTCAACCACCAAATCCGGTCGTTTCCAAGCCCTCAACACGCATCCGAGTATTGTCCACTCCGTTGACCCACTGGTCACTCCACACTGTGCCCGACGGACGCATTTCTCTCCGAGTTCAACGCTCTCTCCGCACCCACACCCAGGTACAGGCTCAGATCATTCAAAGATCTATGGGTAGAAGCGCGAGTTGTTTCTCCACCTCGAGGTTCGGGACCTTTGAACCGGCCGAGGAAACAGACCGAGACCGGGGCGACAGCGGCAGTTATGCGGCCAACAGCCGGGGAGACTTTCTGGACGCAGGATCTGGAGCAAATGTCGCCACAGGAAGTGAAGAGACATGGCGGAAAAGACGACGGACAAGAAAGTAGGGAAATGACCTGCGTCAAGATATCCTGGCAGAGTAATTGTAGAGTAAAGTTGAGGGATACGATGGACCTCATCAGCACAGATTTGTACGTGAATGAATATGTAATTTTTTTTTACTTATGTATTTTAAAGAATGGAAGCTACAGGACAAAGGCCCGGCAACAGCGTGCAAGATAAAATTCAATACAAAAATATAAGGAATAAAGTGTCATAAAACACATCAAAATGCAAACTATTGAGAACAAATGATTTTTAAAAGCATTTGCGAATGAATATAAAATTCATTAAAATATAAAATATTTACAACAAATGATTTTTAAAAGCAATTTCAGATGAATGAAAAACATTAAGATTTTCGGGGAAGCTGTTGTATAGTTTGCAGAAATTATTAATGGCACAAGAACAACCAATATTAGCACTACATTTCCTTTCAGCAAATAAACTTATGCTCCTGGTAGAGGAACATGAAACGTGATCTCACCCAAGACAAGGACACAATCAATTCCGTCATTGATTCGATAAATTGACTAATGTGACGGATACTGCACAGTTAATGATGTTTATTCAGATGGTATTTGAAGATTTGTGAGGTCTGTGTAACTTTTAAAGAATTAAATTATTAATTCCACAATAACAACTAATATTAGTACTGCATTTCTTTTCAGTAAATAAACTCATGCTCCTGGTAGAATATTGGGGAACATGAAACGCGATCCCACCCAAGGCAGGGCACAATCAATTCCGTTATGGATTCGATAAGGTGACGGATACTGCACAGTTAATGACATTTATTCATATGGTATTTGAAGATTTGTGAGATCTGTATAACTTTTGGTTATTATTTCCTTTAGTTGCAGTTTCCAACTGGTTCCGTTATATAGACCCATCGCCGAGCCAGATAACAGTTCTGCGGTGCTGCAATAAGTTTCTTCTTCGACCTAGATTATCCGGTCTACCCAAAAGTGCTTAAATGACCGGGACGTGTCACCCAATTTAAACCGGAACCCAGTGGGAGGGGCATCTACAGGGACCGTACCCTCCTTCCTCAACCACCAACCTCTCAAAAGGATTTTCAAACCCACCTATTTAACGTGCCCGTAATCCTCTTGAACACAGAACATTTTGAACAGGCCGAGAATCAAGCTCGAGTCATCTCAGAGTGCAATCCCCACGCGCTAATCACTGGGCTGCCCCACCCCCTAGGATACGTTGCGGATCGTGAATGAGCGAGTAAGTCGAGTCGCTTTAGGAGATATTGAAAGCCGCAATCGTTGTGTGAATGCACAGAATTTGGAAGGTTCACGTCCGTTGGTGCGTGTTGCTAGTGTTAGTATAATGAAGATCGGAAGGATCGAGTACCCACTAGTTGTCTAAGACAAGATCTCGATGTCCTCTAAGACAAGATTTCGATGTCCTCTTAGACAAGATCTCGATATCCATGACAAGATCTCGATGTCAGAGACAAGATCTGGATGTCCTCTAAGGACAAAAACTCAATGTATAAGACAAGATCTCGATGTCCTCTAAGACAAGATGTCAATGTCTAAGACAAGATATCGATATCCTCTAAGACAAGATCTCGATGTCTTCTAAGACAAAAACTCGATGTCTAAGACAAGATCTCGATGTCCTCTAAGACAAAAACTCGATGTCTAAGACAAGATCTCGATGTCTCTCTAAGACAAAAACTCGATGTCCTCTAAGACAAAATCTCGATATACTCTAAGACAAGATCTCAATGTTTAAGACAAGATTTCGATGTCTTCTAAGACAAGATCTGAATGTTTAAGACAAGATCACGACGTCTTCTAAGACAAGATCTCGATGTCTGAGACAGGATCTCGATGTTCTCTAAGCCAAGATCTCAATGTCTAGGACAAGATCTCGATGTCCTCTAAGACAAGATCTCGAGGTCCTCTAAGACAAGATCTCGATGTCTCGATGCAGTTAGGTAATAATCGGCTTGTTATGTTCTATTTCGTTGGTTAGTGTCGAAAGCCCAGACCATCCGACTCGTCCTAGGACTTAGAGCTCGTTGGTTAGTGTAAAATAATTCTCGTTGGTTAGAGCTCGTTGGTTAGTGTAAAATAATTCTCGTTGGTTAGAGCTCGTTGGTTAGTGTAAAATAATTCTCGTTGGTTAGAGCTCGTTGGTTAGTGTAAAATAATTCTGTCAACAGGCCCGGTCGAAATTCAATATTGATCTTTAAGTTCAATTATGGGAACGTGCAGTATTGGCTGTTTGGTATATGTCAATATATTATGCAACCAACTGCTGTATTATTATTGTGGATACAACAAATGTGTTTGTGTTTAAATCCTGAATCAGTGCGTTATTATCCCTGGCCGTAAGGCCTCTGTTTCGTTTAATCCAAGATTGTTCTGTCATTTTTTGAGCTGAATAAGTCCGCACAACTCCCAACTCCAATCTGGCCTTTAGGAAGCAGTCACATGCGTCACACTAAAAGATAAATACTTTACACTGGCGACCGAACAAATCTCAAATTACAGATTGTACAATAGAGAAGGAATCCTGAATGTAATACCTATGCAAGGGAGAACGAGAGGAGAAAATATATTTACAATTTATAATAACTTTGTGAAAGAAACAGTATTTAATATTTTTAAACTGTTTTCATTTACGACGGATGATACTAAAATTTATATAACCGGTTTCACTACTCATTTTGCTACTTTATGCCAGCAAGATGATAATTATCCAACATTTTTAACATAGCATGGCATTGTCCATTAACAAGTTTTATGCTCAAAAAGACTTACACAATGTTATGGAAACTTGTAAAGGTGTCGGAATGAACACGCAGGCATATTTTGATAAAAACAACAAGTTTATTCTTAAACTGTAGAAATCATAAAGTAAACTCCGTTAACGTAATTTACAAATAATAAATCAGAATGTACATGATCCACTTTTTCTACCATCGTCTGCATCCTCACACTCCACGCACCAACTCTTACCATTTCTTAGCGTGACTCGCACCTCGCCTTTTTATAACCTGGTTGCCAGATCCACCTTCCATCTGCAATCTGCGCAGCTGCTATTTAAATTTAGACTCTTCTTTCCCAGGGGAAGACACTGCTTGAAAACTAAGAAGTGGAGATTAGAAATTGTTAATCCTTACAAACTATCTTTTAAATTGTCAATTATATACATGGCAGTACCCTTCACAGACGCTTTTTTCAGATTAGAAAATGAGCATAATGTTAAGGAAATTTTTCTGCACACTAATGTGCCGTGGCGTCACCTACTGCCCAAGTGATTGCTGGGGTCGGAATAGGTTTGAAGGAATTTGGGGGCTGGAAGGATTATCAAAAGAAGCAAGGGAAATATGTAAGGGGCAATTTAATTTTACAACATTAAGGGCGGTATACGCAGATCTGCGTTTTTTAACCAGCACTTTCATCTCTGAAATTCTACACATTCTGGCTGCATCCTATAAGCAACTCAAAAGCGGAATGGCATATTTTGTGGGAGCTCGCAAAATCTCCTTTAGCATTAAATATCAATTACGTATTGAATCTTTTATATTAAAAAATATTTATGTATAAAATAAATAATAAAACGTTCTACATGAAAAAAATTGAAATTTTAAAAAATAAACCGGTATTGATAACCTGGAGCTTAAATGGAAACGAGAGGTAAAGGGGGCGTAATGCTTCAGGCAGCGATGGGGGAGGGGGTCAACCAAACCATCATCCAAATTAGCCAAACCATCATTTTCTAGATTTATTAGAATACGTAAAACAGTTTTCACTCTGGAAGAATAATAATTCCACTCTGGAAGAATAATAATTCCACTCTGGAAGAGTAACAGAAATATTGCATTCTGGGAGAGTAATGATAACAGAGTAGGGTAATTATTACCCACAGTTAACAAAGAGTGGCTGTCGAATTTATCATTATTAGCAGACTTTATTTCAAATCTCAGCGATTTGAATCTTGAACATCGAGGTAAAGATAGAAATTTATTAGATATGATAAGCTCGATAAGAATTTTTCAGCAACTTATAATACTGCTGAAAGCAAATATAAAAGGTGGGGAATATAAACATTTCCCGATAATTGAAAAATATGTGCAGATATATCCTTGTGTGACTCAATTCAACACAAACGAAATGATTCTCGAAATTGAAGCTGTTGAAAAACAATTTGAGACAGGATTTGAAGAATTTTATAGAATTGAAAATATCTCATATTTTTTTTTCAAACGTGTTTAAAAAAAATATCAACATAAATGAAATTGAAAGTCATATCTCTGCAATATTTGATGCAAATCTCTTTCATCAAATATTGCCGAATTTAAGCAATGCCAACGACCACCTTAATATTATTTTGTTTTATATTAATATATACTATGTCTCTAATTTTGTTTCTTTTGAAATGATAATATTATAAATTGGATGTATAAATTTTGTTTCGACTACATCATCTAATCAACATCACATATTGACCATAAAAGGTAAGTGAAAAATTAAAATAATCTGCCAACAGTAGCGAATTTAACTAGAATAGATACAAACCCCCACCCCGGAAATGATATTCTTATAAAAATGCAAATATTTTAAACGGCCCTCAATTAAAAAAATCGGCGATGACTCCCGTCCAACGGAGCCGAAATGGTTTTGCGTGAATAACATATTGTAAAATAAAACTCCAATAAAGTTCAATAAGTTTATTCAATTTTTTTTCAGACTTATTGGTTTCGTTTACAGGCTTTCAAAGCACAGCAAGTTATTCGCTAGCTGTTTATAGCTAACTAGCATTTTTAGTTTTCTCCCCAATTTCATCTGGAAACTCAAACCATAGACTTCACCTTAAAATATCTAGTTATTTTACTAACTTGCTCTTTGCGGTCTATAAATTAAACTTAAACAATATATCTGACGAGATTTTACATTTAAGTTAATCTATAAACTCAACTGGTAACATATAAATATGTACTTTAATACGTATATTTTATCTATACTGTTCAAACCGCACCAATCAATAAACATTTTTAGAATTCCCAAGATCATTTACTTTGTATTTTTTTATATATAAGACAACATGTCTCACGCTTGTTCAACAATATTTCACAAAGAAGTAAGTAAACAAATTGAGCTGCAACAATCGTGACATTTTAAATATTACAGCTTTCCATCCCACTTTTAGTTTTAAAGATATAAGTATTACAAACTTGATAAACGGAAAGTTTTCAATCTTCTTCAATTTGACAGGACGATTATTTAAAAACTATAGAGCTTTTTCGGCAATGAATATAGATTTTGATACTAAATTTTTCTAATACATATTTTGGTCGTTTACTATATATATATATATATATCAATATTTTATAGTTCCAACAATATTTCGAATGAAAATATTATATGACGAGAATTAATATATGACGAGATTTTCGATAATTTGGCAACATTTAAAAAGTCGCCAAGTTGGCTACATTCCGCCAAATTCGTCGTCAAAATCTCGTTAAGCTTTATAGACGAAGAAATAAGTTATTCTTTTAGCAGAAAAGTGACTATTGGCGTTCAAATACGAAAGTATTACTCAAAGTATCTTTCCTCATAAATGGAACGAGCTAAATCCACGAGAATGATGTAACCCAATTGATCGCATGATATTACATATGAAAAGTGAGCATATTTCTCAACAGTTAATGTATTTTTTTTAATTTAGGGGATTTTTTGTTAAATTTATTTGAAAAATGTGCAATATCTCGAGAACGGTTCATGATAGCGTTCTAAAGTTTACGTCAATCGTTTTCTAAAGAAAAATTACATAATAAATGTCTATTTGTGTAACTTTATTAAAGGTTTTGATATTTTGATCATTTTTTCAAATTTCACTCGAAAATTTAGGGGGGTTCTGAACATTGGATTGCATTTAAAAACAACAGGCTTCCAGTATTCATGGATTGTGATTTTTGTACCAAATTTCATTCGAATCGCTCCATTCGTTCGTGAGATATCGTCTCCACACACACACACGCACACACACACATCACCTAAAAAATGTCTGATTCGTGGTCAGGGATGCTTGAAACGTGCTCTCCCGTCAAAAACTCGAATTCGAATTATGGATCCCGTCACAATACTTTCCTTATACATTATGTATATAAGGAAAGTAATATTAGAATATTGAAATTATTTTTATATATTCCTAATCCGGACCTTATCTCCGTGAAAACAAGAACAATTTCTTACATTTTTATCTATTAATTTCGGAGGTACAAGCGTCCAAATTGTTTGCATTTTTCGTAACGCTCTACCCTCCATAGAAACCCCAAGCATAGATGTTATTCACATCAAAAGCTCTCTAATTATAAAATTTTCACCATTTCATTAGGGTGAAAAAAAAAATTACCCTGGACATTTTGTTGAAAAATTCGGTGAAATATTCTAATTATTGTTATCGGATATTTTTCATCCGATTGAAAAGGTTCGGCAACAAATCAATTAATCGAAATTAAACGAGAGCAAATTTCAACTGGCAGTTTATCTGTTTTAATCATATTTGAAGATGTTCTTCATATGTATGTACTTTTATATGAAGTGAACTAATCATATTTGAAGATTAGGTAAAATGGAATAAGTCAAGGATCTTCAATGGCCGGCGTCTCAGCGAATTTTTCATCTAAAGATATCGGATAACTTTCTTTTACCTTAAATAAGCACGGTAAAAATGTTACTAATTAAATATTACTTTCCTTATATACATAGTATAATGTATAAGGAAAGTATTGTGAGGGGGTCGAAAATTCGAATTCGAGTTTTCGACGTGAGAGCACGTTTTAAGCATCCCTGAACACGAATCGAACATTTTTGAGGTAATGTGTGTGTGTGTGTGTGTGTGTGTGTGTGTGTCAGTGAGTCTGTGGAGACGATATCTCACGCAACAATAGAGCGATTCGAATGAAATTTAGTACAAAAATCACAATCCGTGAATACTGGAAGATTATTGTTTTTAAACACAATCAAATGTTCAGAACCCCCCGCCCCCCCTCCTAAATTTCCGAATGAAATTTGAAAAAATCATCATAAAATCAAAACCTTTAATAAAGTTACGCGAATAGGCATCTCTTATGTAATTTTTCCTTAGAAACGATTGACATAAACTTCAGAACGCTACCATGAACCGTTTTCGATAAATTGCACATTATACAAATAAATTTATCAAAAATCACATAAATTAAAAAAAAAATATTAACTGTTGAGAAACATGTTCACTCTTCACACGTAATATCATGCGATAAATTGGGTGGCATCATTCTCGTGGAGCTAGCTCGTTCCATTCATGAGAAAAGATATTTTGAGTAATACTTTTGTATTTGAACGCCAATAGTCATTTATCTGCTATAAGAATAACTTATTTCTCTGTCCATAACGCTTGGCGAGATTTTAACGACGAATTTGGCGGACTGTTGCCAACTTAGCGACTATTTTAAATATTGCCAAATTAACGAAAATTTCGCCAAACGGATAAAAATGACGACAATTAATGAAAATGACGACTCATTGACAAAAATTTTATATCTTGGAAAGAATATAAGTATCTACTATGAAAATAACCAATTTTTGTTTTTACTGTAAAATTAGTAAATTCATTGCATTATATAAGAAGAATCATGTGCTGCCCACATCAGATTCGTTTTTATTGGGGGAGGAACGTATAAATAGTGAAATTATCAAATCCGATGGGTGCAATGATCATACCTAAATCCTCCTTCGTTTGATGATTATACTCAGATTTCACTTAACTTCTATAACCAAACGTTGATTATATACTATATATAATTAACTAAAAGGTTAAATTGGAAATAGAGAAGACATAGTAAGGCACCCAAAACAAACAAAAAAATTCTATTGATTCCTAGATGAAATTCAAAAAAATGAAAGTCACCAAAATGAAAACCTAAAAACTATCTGTATGCATTAAGACTAATTATTAAAAGAATATGAATAACAATGGTAAAAAGGCAATGGAATTATAAAATCGTCAGGAGGTACATACAAAACAGTACCTTCAATAAATACTTTACATTTAATGGCCTTGTTACTATGAACGAAAAAGCCATTATACACCTATAATTACTATAAATTGGAGAATGTAAGAGAAATCTGTTAAAACAAAAAAGATCACACTTCCACGAAGAAGATGGACTTTTTCTAAATTCTTGTCGCACATGAAGTGAAAAGACAGTGTTGTCAATCATAAAGAGTAAAGGAATATAAAAACCAATTATTGCCAATCTTAAAGAATAAAGTAATATGAAAACCAGTGTTGCCAAACTTAAAAATCTGATGTGGGCAGCACATGACTTTCCCTGCAGACTTATACACACATTCTTTATATTTTAATTAAATTTAATTCACTATTAATTCAATTTTCGTTCTCATTTGGTAACTGGACTCATTTTCAAAGGTGGCGTAGAGAAAAAACGGAAATATCTCGAGAACGGCACGTCCTAGTGTAATGGGGTTGGTCTTATTCTTTTTCTTCTTTAAAAATTACGTATAAAACAAGCATTTATTGGATATATTTCAGCATACGTAGTTTTTTTATTTTAGATTATGTCGATTTTTGCTGGTCATTTTGCAAAAAAGGGCAGGTTATTTTTTCCGAATTATACCAAAATCTAATCAGCACCAAGGTGATCCACAAGCGACTTATCTACCAAATTTTGTGAAATTCAGTTAATTAGATTTTCAGCTAGAGAGGATACAAACTTTTGCGGGCCATTTCGCAAAGAAAGGCGGGTTCTTTTATTCCGAATCGCACCCAAAACTAATCAGCACCGGATTCGCCCACAAGTGACTTACCTACCGAATTTTATGAAATTTGGTCCATTAGTTTTTTAGTTAGAGTGGATACAAAATCTGCACAGACAGACACACACACAGACGTCACGCTAAAATTAGTTTTTTCGTATTCTAGAGGTCTCAAAATGTGTAGATCCGTCGAAAACTCGAATTGCGATTTTCGGCATGATTCCAATACTTTCCCTATACATTACTATGTACTGCAGGGAAAGTAAAAATTAAAAAAAATAGATTCCAATCAAAAGTAAAAGTAGGGAAAACCACTAGAATATATATATATATATATATATATATATATATAAAAGATACCACTAGAATATATATATATATATATATATATATATATATATATATATATATATATATATATATATAGCAAAATCACTGCCATAATGCCGATAATATAAAAGATCAGCACCGGCCCAAATTCGAAGATTAAAAAGAATTAAATTCACCTTCAGGTCAGAGTATTTAATTCTAATTAACCCAAATATATATATATATATATATATATATATTATATATATATATACGAAAATACAAAAAGGTTGGGCATTCTTGCAAGGATCGAATTAATTACAAAGCATACAAAATATTGTCGACTTTCTGTCACACATCGTGTGCGTGAAGATAAATGCGTATTTAATGATACTTTTTCTAGTTAATTCATATATTAACGTACTTGGATAGAATAATAAAAAATATTCTATTATACAAACAGCCTTGAAACAAAATAACCCAATTAAAGTTTATAATAATTAATGGGTTCTTCGTCTATCCAACTCCTAATCTTTGAATAAAGGGGAGGGGGGGTACGTATTCCAATTGGCGATATCATGCGAATTTAAAAGAGCTAACTCACAGACTAAAGCCCTCTATCACTTCGTCACATCTTGATCATGTCACTTCTTTTTAGATACAAGTATGTTTTCCGTTACATAACGGACGTGACCTGATTACAAAATATCTCGAAGACTGCATATATATATATGACTGTTATACATCATCAAAGATTTTATCTTTGGTTTCTTTAGAAATTCAATGTCCAAGTTCCATTGCTACTTGTTTTCAGTTATCTTTCTGAAGCAAGACGACGGTTCATAATATAGTATTAATAGTATTACAAATACGCATAATAGTTGCTCATTTTGTGATACTAACATGTGATTTGACATATTGGTACAGTGAATAGGATAAATAAAATAGGATATTGTGTTAAAACTCTAAGTGTTTTCCATCCGCCATCTCAGAAGAATGAGGATCGACAATATAGTTTTGCAATTATTTCGTAAACAGTTCACAGTGCTACAATTTTTGTTAGTACCACAAAAATCGGATGTTAGCATCACGACTTTCTCTACATAATTCAATGACTTTAATTCCTTCACAACAACATTATGGTGTGCATAATCCCTGGCACAATGTTTCTGAGATTGAATTGGCACCGCATAAATTGAAATTGGGCGTGTTTGACAACTTACAAGTCCAAATGGAATCACTTATTCATACTCACGTATAAAATCCTCATCAAAATTTAATTGACATTGAATTAATATTTCGTGAAATAAATGATTTCGGGCAAATTCATGGGCTTCAAAATATAAAACTATTATAAAAATTCTCTTTTTGCGTAAATGGAACGAACTATACAGGGTGTCACAAAAAGATTAAAATGCGCTTTAATTCTTTACCTGTTGGAGATAAGTGGGCAATGTAAATTGCAAAAATGTTGAAAGTAAGCTAGGAAATAAGACTACGTTAATGAAATAGTCCTCCCATTCATTTTCAAAAAGTAACACTTTATAAATTTTTATACGACCCCCTAAGACAAATTGGGTCAATCAGAAAATTCTTATTTTTAATGCAACAAGATCATTAAAAAAACCGAGCTTAATAGATAAAAATCTGATGTGGGCAGCACATGACTTTCCCTGCAGACTTATGCCCACGTTCTCTTTATTTTAATTAAATTTAATTCACTTTTAATTCAATTTTCATTCTCGTTTGGTAACTGGACTTATTTTCAAAGGTGGGGTACAGAAAATACGAAAAACTTGGATTATCTCGAGAACGGCCAGTCCTATTGTAATGGGGTTGGCCTTATTCTTTTCTTCATTAAAAATTACGTGTAAGACAAGCATTTAATAGATATATTTAAGCATACGTAGTTTATACTTTAGATTTTGACGATTTTTGCGGGTCATTTCGCAAAAAAAAAACAGGTTATTTTTTTTCGAAGCGTACCAAAATCTAATCAGCACCAGAGTAATCCACAAGCGACTTATCTACCGAATTTTGTAAAATTCGGTCCATTAGTTTTTTAGCTAGAGTGCATACAGGCTTTTGTGGGTCTTTTTTACAAAAAAAGGCGGGTTCTTTTATCCCGAATCGTACCCAAAACTAATCAGCACCAGATTCGCCCACAAGTGACTTACCTACCAAATTTTATGAAATTCGGTTCATTAGTTTTTTAGTTAGAGTGGATACAAAATCTGCACAGACAGACAGACACACAAACACACAGACAGACACATAGACACACATACATACACACAGACAGACACATAGACACACACACAGACGTCACGCTAAAAATAGTTTTTTCGTATTCTAGAGGTCTCGAAGCGTGTAGATCCATCGAAAACTCGAGTTGCGATTTTCGGCATGATTCCAATACTTTCCCTATACATTACCATGTATTGCAGGGAAAGTAAAAATCTGATGTGGGCAGCACATGACTGTCCCTGCAGACGTTTATATTCACGTTCTCTTTATTTAGTTTTAAATTTATTTCACTTTTAATTCAATTTTCGTTCTCATTCAGTAACCGGACATATTATTAAAGGTGGCGTAGAGAAAATACGAAAAACTAAAATATCTCGAGAACGGCTAGTCTTAGTGTAATGGAGTTGGTCTTATTCTTTTCTTCGTTAAAAATTACATATTAAACGAGCATTTAATGGATATATTTGAGCATACGTAGTTCTTTATTTTAAATTCTGGCGATTTTTGCGGGCCATTTTGCAAAAAAGCGCAGGTTATTTTTTTTCGAATCGTACTGAAATCTAATCAGCACCAGAGTGACCCACAAGCGACTTATCTACAAAATTTTGTGAAATTCGGCCCATTAGATTTTCAGCTAGATTGGATACAAGCCTTTGAGGACCGTTTCGCAAAAAAAGGCGGGTTCTTTTATCCCGAATCGTACCCAAAACTAATCAGCACCAGATTCGCCCACAAGTGATATACCTACCAAATTTTATGAAATTCGTTCAATTAGTTTTTTAGTTAGAGTGGATACATAATCTGCACAGACAGGCAGACACACAGACAGACACACAGACACACACACAGACGACACGCTAAAAATAGTTTTTTCGTATTCTAGAAGTCTTGAAACGTGTAGATCCGTCGAAAACTCGAGTTGCGATTTTCGACATGATTCCAATACTTTCCCTATACATTACCATGTATTGCAGGGAAAGTAAAAATGTAAATAATGTGTCCTGTTTGCCTTGTCGAAAATATGGACTATATTTGAATATATATATAAAAACAACTTCAATATTTTAGTATTTTTAACTTATTTATTATATAAAAAAACATTAAAATGTATTTATCTAAGCAAGTGTTTTTTTTTTTTTGTTTTGTTTTTTACTGGAAATGTTTTTTTTAACTATAAAATATAGATATAAATAGTAAGCAACAAAAATATGAAAAATTTGTATTAAAATTTGTAGTTTCTAGATCTATATATATATATTTTAAAAAAACTGTTATAATTTTCAAGTAATCGTCTTGTCAAATCAAATTAAAGAAGATTGAAACTTCTCCGTTTTCAAATTTGCAATGCTTATATCTCAAAAACTAAAAGATCTAGCTATGAACAGGAAGCAAGAATTTGTAGCTCTTTAAAAGCCAAATTGTTGCTGTATATATAATTGGATTTTGGGTCGAGTTCGCAATTTTTGAAGTAGAGTAGTTATAATTTTGATATTTTAGTATTTTATTATGGATTTGTAATGGGTGAGAAAGCTGTAATTTTTAAAATATCACAATTGTTGCCGCTCAGTATGTTTGCTTACAACCTTGGTGAAATATAGGGGAATAAACATTAAGAGGTTAAATGAACTTGGGGATTCTACAGATGTTTAATGATTGATGAGGTTAGAATAGAATAAATGGAAATATACGCATTCAATTACGTATTTATGTGTCAACAGACAAGTATAAAAATTAACTTGAATGTAAAATTTCATGTTATATGCATTTTATAATTTATATGCCGCAAAGTAAGTAAATAAAATAATTGAATATTTTGATGTACAGCCTATGATAGGAATTTCCAGAAGAAATTGGTGAGAAAACTAAGAGTACTAACTACCTATAAACAGTTTGGGAGTAATTTTCAACTCTTTTAAATCCTAAATCCTAAACTCTATTAAAAGTCAAAAAATATGAGTCTGAAAAAATCGATTAAACTTATTAAACTTTATTGGAGTTTTATTTTATAAAATGTTATTCACGCAAAACCATGTTATTCATGCTCCATCGGACTGGAGCCACCGCCGATTTTGTTTTTCTTTATTTCTCACATAATGTATTGATTTATGATTCGTTGCACAGAAAAGCAAATGAAAGGAATACTCATTTGAAATTACATCATATCGAAAATTATATGTTAATTATCCTTTCACTCGGCAAGTTGTACAAAAGTTATATCAAGTCGGCATAGATCCAAAAAGCTTAAATTTTAAGAGATTTATCCCATAGTAACGTGGTTGATCACTTTACTTTCGATGCAACACATGGCAATGTAACACTAACCTTACACCTTTTTGGTAGGTCGGACAGTCTGGGCCTCAACAACAACATGGTATTGTATATATATATCCGGCCGTCCAAACTTCTGTTCATGTCTTCGGAGGAGTTGAACGGTCTGGGTCTTCAACATGGTGATGTATAGGAAAAGTATTGGAATCATGTCGAAAATCGCAACTGGGATTTTCAACAGGTCTACACGTTTTGGGACCTCTAGGTCACGAAAAACTATTTTTAGCGTGTCGTTTGTGTGTGTGTCTATGTGCGTACCTGCGGGTCTGTGTATCTGTGTGTGTGTCTGTGAAATGTATGTATCCACTCTAACTCAAAAACTAATAAACCGAATTTCATAAAATTTTATATGTAAGTCACTTGTGAGGTGTTGATTAGATTTTGGTACAATTCGGTATAAAAAAACTTGCCCTTTTTTTCCGCGAAATGGTCCGCAAAAACCGCTTGTACTCACTCTAGCTAAAAAACTAATTGATCAAATTTCACAAAATTTGGCAGATAAGTCACTTGCGGATTATCTTGGTGCTGATTAGTATGATTCGAAGAAAAAGAACCTGCCTTATTATGCACAATGGCCCTCAAAAATTGTCAATGTCTAAAATAAAAGACTACGTATGTTCAAATGTATCCATTAAATGCTTGTTCTATACGTAAATTTTGAATTTTGACGATAAAAAGAATAAGACCAACCCCATTAGTCTGGGATTCATCGTTCCCGAGATATTTTAGTTTTTTTGCATATTAGCTACCCCACCTCTGAAAATATGTCCACGTAACAAATGAAAATGAAAATAAAATTAAAAGTGCAAATTCAGTGTTATTTTGGGCAATAAAATTCAGTTTAATGAATTATTAAAGAAATAAAAAAGAAGAATTTAAGTTTGTAGGGAAAGTCATGAGCTGCCCACATCAGATTTTTTAATTTTTAATAAAAAATTATGCACAAAACAAACATCTAATATATACATTTAATCATATTCAATTTTTATTTTAGTTTTTATTGAATTTTGCGGACCAGTACCAACAAAAAAAAGCCAGTTCTACTTTTCTCAATCGTACCAAGATCATAAATGGGATTAATAAATATTTATCGTTAATTAATCGCTATGATTAATCATTAATAACAATTGATTTATTCTTACTTTATAGATTGATTTTTTTCTAATTTATGATTAATTAATAATGCCAATCAAATCAATGATCATAGCAAAGCACTCATAAACAAATTCAAATTAAGTTCTATTAAAGAATTTCTACTCTAATTTTTAAAACAGATTCATATTAATTCATGTTTCATTCTGGTGATAATTTCACAGTTTATCCGAATAGAAAATATGCAGGAATAAATTTATTGTTGAAAGATGCCATACATTATACGTAAGAATAAAATAACATTTTAATGATAAATTGAAAAGATGATTTTCTAAAGACTTCGTTGGTCGCACGTTCAAAAAGTTAATGCATAAACCCACTAATAAACAAACTTAAAATTAGACTAAATTGGAAACAAAATTCAAAAGCTGCGGCTGAAGATTTCTTGAAAATAAAAAAATTATTAGCAATAATAGTAATTTATAATACGTGGGATCGAAAAATCGAGAAACCAAAGTCTAAAATAATATATTAAGAAATAAAAAATAGTAGAATAATTTTTCAGTTAGTTGTCATTAATATACTCTTACAAAAATATATCAGAAACTACGTTAGACGATAATTACAGACCTTTTCTTTATCTATCACAGAACATGGTGTTTTTCCAAAATGATTTTTTTTCTATTTTGGATCAATATTTCCATAGCCATTCTTATAAGAGTCATTAAAGAGTTTCAAAAAGAATATCCATGCTCTAAAACCCCTAACAATTAAAACATTATAAGGTAAGTAAAACGCTTTACAGAAACTGGATTGGTTGTAGACAAAGCGAGAGCACGCAGGCCTTCCATTTTTACTCAGAATAAACGTTTGATATAGAGACTACGTTGCTGAAACTGTTCAATTAACTCTTATAAAACTCTTCAATGATACTCTTATAAGAATAACTCTAGAAATATTTCACTAAAAAAATCCTTCATTTTGATAAAACGCCATCTGCTTTGACTGATAAAAAAGAGGTGTGCTGTAATTGTCTAACGTATTAAAAGCAGCAGACGATATTTCCGATATATTTTTGAGTATATGTTTGTACCCAACTGAAATATATATATATATATATATATATATATTTCAATTTCGAAGTACATTTTATGATGTTAAGATTTTGATGTGCACTATTTTTTTACCACCCTGTAGTTAAAGAAAATTACTTTGTGCATTTACACACTTGAGCATTTGAGCCAACGGCCGTACCGTGCTTAAAACACCGGTTCTCGTTAGATCACTGAAGTCAAGCAGCATCGGGCGCGGTTAGAACTTGGGTGGGTGACCACCTGGGAACACCTCGTGCTGTTGGCACATTGCGGGCGCGGTAGCCCGGTGGTTTGCGCGCTGGATTTGCACGCTGCCACAACTGCCGCCGTGTTCATGCGGAGTACGATCACGTTAAACATGTGGATCCATAAATCCTTCCGAGAGGTTGGTGGTAGGGGAAGGAGGGTACGGTCCCTGTGGATGCCTCCCCCACTGGGTTTCGGTCTAAATTGGGTGGCACTTCCCGGCCGTCCAAACAGTTACCTTACACCTTTCTGGTAGGTCAGACGGTCTGGGTCTCAACAACAACATTTGAGCATTTGCACTCTTATGCATTTACACTCTTGTGCAACATCTCTGGGTTTGCCACTACTTCTGCTCCTACAGAAATACGACCCTGACGTTAATCGGTTAAAAGCGGGTTCTCGAGAATTGAAACCGTGTTTTACCGGAGAGATGTAAGGAGAGAAACAGCGTTGAGTTATAACTTCATGCAAATCGCCAGCAAATGAATCTCAATTCCTCCCATATCACTTTACCGCCAGGAATCCGTGCTACACGCCGGCAGCCTGTTCGTCTTTTTCTTGGCACGCTCTCTCCAAACTAATGGGCCCAAAGGGTTAAGCTCCCATGGTGGCGGCCAATACGGGCGGAAAGAATAGGTGGGAAAAAGCATCACTAACAACCCTTCCTCCCGCCGAGTGTTTGTGTTGCCAGCAAAATTAAACCATGTTTGTTATGTTCGCGGTTATTAATTTGCATTCTCGTTCCACGGTCGAACCCCTAAAACAAACGGAGTTTGTTCACGACCGGCGTGCTCGATTTATTTTGGGTTTTCATGAATGGGAAGTTGCTGATAATCATGTGCCAACTTCTGAACTTGATGCTCATGCAGTTTGGATATTTCAGAGTGAGAAAAATGGTTAAATAATCATGACAGATTTTTAGTTCAATAGATTGCGGTTAAATAACCATGGTATATTCTTAGTGCAGTGGAATGCGGTTAAATAATCGTAGTAGAGACTCTTTGTACAATAGAATGGTTAAAGAATCATGGCATTCCTTAGTGCCGTAGCATGGTTAAAGAATCATGACAGATTCTTTGTGCAGTAGAATGAAATTTAGCAGGATCGAATAAAAATCATTTAATAACATAATTTCTGTTTCCCCCGAAACATCTCAACAGTTTAAGATCATGCTCTCTTTCCAGATAACAGCATCCGTGGACCGGTTTCGCGATTTGCATGCACTTTTCTCAAACTTTTGTTACTGCCATCACAAAAATAAACTATGCCCTGCTGTCGAGGACATAATAAGAGAAAATTAGTTCGTGGATTATCTGATCTACAGTAGAAGTCAAATTCTAAAAGGATATTTGTTTAATAATCGAAACTCTGCATCCTCTGCGTTCTTGTACAAAAGTACTGAATTAAATGCAATGCTAAAGTCTCCATAAAATGAATTCTTCTTTGCAATATGGCTATGACCCCACATATTACGCCTAAATCAATGATTTACAAATCTTTGATAAATAATAAATCTTTGGTGAATAATCTTTTACGCTAAAAACTGTTTACAACGAAATGAATTTGGTCCTACAGAACTGATCTAACTCTAAGCTCCAACAACCACGTTTAGAACTTGATGCATTTTGCATTATGAATTTTTAATCATTACAAAAATTATACAATATACAAAAATTGAGCCATATTTTTACATAAATTGATTAATATTCCAATCATTCAAAATATACTTGTAAATAGAGATACATCTATCTCTATTTACAAGTATATTTAACTCTATTTACGAGTCTATTTAGTTTATCTCTATTTACAAGTTACATAAAAATGCAACTTCTGGAACTGAGGGCCTAAGTTTTGTAGGTAACAATATCTATTATAGTACATTTAAATGCAAATTATTCTTGCCCTTCTAACATTATCGGAAAGTTTCTCTGGCAGTTTCACTTTAAAAATTGTTTCAGTTATTCTCATGCACTTTATGCCCAATCTTAGAAATTACAGATTTATTGCTCTTTTTATGTACTGGTGGAATGTCTAAAGTAGATAAATCTTTATTAGTATACAAAATACAGTTTAAATGATCACGTTATTAAAATGGCAAATATACCACTCTGAACATCTTCTTCATTCTAGAATATTTTTTCCATTTGCCAGAAAAATAATTTACAATGTAAATTTCCATTGTTTCACTTTGAAAACATTCTTCAAGTATATTCTGGTACTTTCCAAATTGCCACTGTTAAATGTCGCATTTTGTAATTGCCCTTTTTTCATACAAATACATATACGATTGGTCGGACAGAAGTTTAACTGACTACAGTATACTAAAAGATTCTTTTTCTCATTTTGTATTTTGTATTTCGAGAATTTTCTGCAAAATCACGATTTTTGTCTGCATCAGCGTGATCAAAACCTTATTGCTCTCATCTTTCATGAGAGTTAGAAAATGCAGTGAGAATTCTAAAATGTTGAATTTTCTTATAGAGGAACACATTGTGATAGTTATATAATTTCGTTAAAAGTAAGAATTACAAATGAGAATTCTAAAACGAAAATTCTGAATAAAAATTAAAACGTGCGAATTCTAAATTGTTGAATTCTCGTATAAGGAATGATATGCACACTGTTACAGTTATATGATTTCATCAAAGTAAGAATTGTAAAATAAGATTTCAAAAGTGTGAGTTCTAAAATGAAAATTGTAAAATAAAATTTCAAAAGTGTAAATTCTGAAATGAAAATTGTAAAATAAGATTTCAAAAGTGTGAATTCTAAAATGTTGAATTTCTGTATAAGGTGTGTTTTACACACTGTGATAATTTTACACACTGTGATAATTAGGCCAACGGCCCTACCGTGCTGAAAACACCGGTTCTCGTTAGATCACCGAAGTCAAGCAGCATCGGGCGCGGTTAGTACTTAGGTGGGTGACCACCTGGGAACACCGCGTGCTGTTGGCACATTTCGGGCGCGGTAGCCCGGTGATTTGCGTGCTGGATTTGCACACTGCCGCCGTGTTCATGCGGAGTATGATCACATTAAAACATGTGGGTCCGTAAGTCCTTCCGAGAGGTTGGTGGTAGGGGAAGGAGGGTACGGTCCCTGTGGATGCTTCCCCCACTGGGTTCCGGTCTAAATTGGGTGTCCAAACGGTTACCTTACACCTTTCTGGTAGGTCGGACGGTCTGGGTCTCAACAACAACAACACTGTGATAATTATAATTTCATAGATATTTTTACGCATCCCAAGCCAAAAACTTCTCATTTTATCGCAGTAATTTAAAGACCCATTATGAAACTAGTTAGTTTTGTTATCGCGAAACGAATCAGAATTGCTAAACATAAACAGCTTATAGTAAATAGCTCTATTGAAACAATTATTTTCCCTATTATTACGTTGCAGGTATTTCTCCGTAGGTTTGGCAAAATCGCCGCATTTTAGCGTAAGGAGTAGTGTCTGGAGGTAGAACGAAAATTAAGTTGGTTTAATCTCAGAGGCACACAAAAACTCAAAAAATGTGTTGCCCAGTGTGTTTAAAGAAGGAAAAAAATACTGTACCTTACAACTTTGAAAATCACGCTAGAAAAACGCGGAAGATAATGAGTGGCCTAAAAAATAAAAATTTCATACTCACAGAATCCGTCTATAGACGAAATTCTCAGAAATCGTACTCATATTGCAAGTAACAGCATATATGCACCGGTTTCACGCTTTTTAACGTGACATGGAATATACGATATAAAGGCAGCAAAAAAAAAAAAAAAAAAAAAAAAAAAAAAAAAAAAAAAAAAAAAAAATGCTGTGTGCCATAAATTTTGCGAACCTCTGGGAAAACCGACATATTCAATCCCATAACGTTGCTGGCATCAATTTTTTTAAAACTTGAGCTTAATGAAAAATTGACTCATGCGACCTGATTCCTGAGTTCAATCCTTCACAAATATAAATCCGTGAACGTGTTAGTATTGAATTTCGAAAAATTTGGTAGGTAAGTCCCTTATGGGCGAATCTGGTGCTGATTAGTTTTGGGTACGATTCGAGATAAAAGAACCCGCCTTTTTTTGCGAAATGGCTCGCAAAAATTGTATCCACTCTAGCTGAAAAACTAATGGGCCGAATTTCACAAAATTCGGTAGATAAGTCACTTGTGTGTTACTCTGGTGCTGATTAGATTTTGGTACTATTCGGAAAAAAAATAATCTGCCATCTTTTTGCGAAATGGTCCGCAAAAATCGTCAAAATCTAAAATAAAACCTACGTATGCTGAAATATAGCCATTAATTGCTTGTTTTATATATATACGTAATTTTTAACAAAGAAAAGAATAAGGATAAACCCCATTACACTAGGACTAGCCGTTCTCGAGATATTTTAGTTTTTTCGTATTTCTCTGCGCCACCTATGAAAATAAGTCCAGTTACCAAATGAGAACGAAAATTGAATTGAAAGTGAATTAAATTTAATTAAAATAAAGAGAACGTGGATACTGCAAGGAAAGTCATGTGCTGCCCACATCAGATTTGTTTGTATATTTACTCTCAGAAGGCATCGAATATTCTGGAACTGCGATTTTTAAAGTGTGTTCCCTTGAGGTTCCACGACTTGATAGTTTTGTGTCAATTTTCTTAAACAGTGAAAAAAACCGTAAACTTTGAATGCAGAATTTAGACTACAGTGAACTTTTTCTTATTTTAGGGTTCGACCATCAAATTGAATTTCAAAAAGCTTTCGAGGCCAGAAAAGTTTGAAAAACATTGATCTAGATTCTAGAGGATTGAATATTTTCATTCTCGTGGTATTGGCTACGGTGCAAAATCTAACGGAGTCGGGATATCGTTCTCACTCCGCGGGGTAGAGAAAACGTTTTTTTTTTCTAAATGTCTTCCATCCTTTAGTGACCTAGAAGACTGAATATTGCACACTTATAGTAAAAACCATGAGACAGAACTTAATGGAGCCATATTTCCGATATCCCTCTCCCAGAAGCAAAAAAAAAATGATGCGTTTCGAAAAATCTATACAGACTACAGAAGCATCTTCGGTGTCTTAGAGGATTGTGTTTTTGCACACGTATAGTATGGACCTCTAGGAAGACTTAAAGGAACCAGATTTTCGATTTCTCCTCTAAAGATGGACAAAACTGAGGAATGAAACGGACTTTTCAGGCCCTCCAGTAGTCCCCTCCGTCGGTGAACTAGAAAGCTAGAACAATATCGACAAAGGGGAAAAACCTAACAACAAATTTTCAATTAAAACGACTGTTTTCGACGTTAAGTGCCATGTTTTGATAAATAAAATAAAATTCATTAAGAAAAGCTGCAACTTAATATCTTAAGAATTTTAGTTTTCCTGTCTTTGACAAGTCAACATACTAGTGATTAAAGCATATGAAAATACATTTTATCCCCTACCACAGATATCATATCTACAATTTTCAGCAATTTTGAAATTTAAACAATTTAATATTGCAAATTTTGCAAAGAGGCTTCCTCGCGTGACCTATTATTCCTAACCACATTATGAAAACCGACCAGGTGGCCATGGATCAGTTGTGCCCTGGTTAATCCGGCCAAGACATAACATCGTACATTTGTAGTCCTGAAAGATATTATCCAGTCCTGAAAGATATTATCCAACATTTCTGTATCAAAAACCTTTAACAGCTGAACATTACGGCCCCACTTCATTCATTCCTTCATTAGCAATCTTATGAATGAATTCCAAAAACGCCCCAGGCAAGGGTTTACTACGACGAACCTCAAATCGTTGGTCCCATCTCTTCCGCATGGCCATAACGACCACGCACTCTGTCCCCATAACTTCCGAGAGCTTTTAATTACACCCTATCCGTAAAAAGTCCTTTCATTATCTATCTGTCCATTGTCTCCGCTTGGTACAGGACCTAGTTCCTGCGTTCGCACAAAGAGGGCTCTCGCGGCGCAAGTAAATGTCCCTTTCGCGTGATGCCATCAAAGAAGGACAAATCTAGAAAAAGATCTCTCAGTTGCTGAGAGAGAGACAGAGATGAGATGGAAAAGGTGATAAGAGAAGTAATAATGCGAATGGGGTGTGTGGATTGTTCGCAGATTTGGAGGCGCTATGACGTGCTTAAAGTATTGCTGCAGGAGTTTCTCCTTTTTTCATCGTTTTACGATACATAGGGGTTACGCCATATTAGGTTACTTAACGTAACTCGTGACCATAAAGAAATGAAGAAATAATTTTTTTTTAAATGAAAAAGGTTGGATTGAGAAAGAACTTCCTTGTTTACTGACAATTACTGTAGGATTCAAAATTTCTGTCACATACTGTTCATTTATAATGTTCATATTACATACTACATGTATCATATGCATACATCTGGGAGAGATTGACTCACTGGATGTGAATTATACAAATATGAATTATGAAATTAAGAATTACACAACTCAAGCTACTGAAGGTAGAAACTTGAAACTTTTCAGACACATGATCTATATAAGTAAGGAGAAAAAGGGGAATTTTGTTCTAAAAATTTATAAATCTTGAAATTATTTGTTTCAACATTATTCCATCTAAAACTTTACAACAGCTAGGTACACAACATTCGTTTTTAACATAAAGTGTTAGAAAAAAGTAAAATAATTTTGCAGTTAGGTGTCACTAATATACTCTTACAAAAATATATCAGAAATATCGTTTTCTTACGTTTGACGATAATTACAGACTTTCTTGACACTTTCCAACACAGTTCAAAAGTGTTTATCACTTTGTTCATGCTGTCTGTCCGTTTGTTCGTACAATAACTGCCGTAAAACTGACTTTATCGAAATGAAATTTTAGTATGTTGTTGAAACGATCTGGGGGGCATATGTAAATGTAAATGAATAATATCACCCATTTAGTTTTGGCTTAAACCCGGGTTGAAAAAATGAAATACATTAAACCCTATGAGACCTAATTTTTCAAGCATTTTTTAAACAAATTTAAATTCACAAATTGCTTCGAAATTTTTAAGAAATATTCAAATTATCCCATAAAATATATAAAAAGAAACCAGCATAATATGTTCGGTAGTTTTTCAAATAAAAATTAAAATAATAATTGCACTCATATTATACGTGACCCACTCCATCACGTGACCCACTTCAAAATAAAAAATACCATCCATCTTTTGTCAAAATCGTTCTTTTTAATTTATATTTAGTGTCGCATCCGTCCAAAAACCGCTTTATTTTTTATTATTTTCTGTGCATCTATATACTGCGCCAACGCAATTACAATATTTTTGAGTTTAAATGATCATCAAACTTTGATTATTTCTACAACTAATTCCACTAATTTCACTAATTTCTACAGCCTAATTTTCACGTATGGAGAATGTAAACGCATCAAGCTATAAGATGAGTTGTATAAAAATTGCTGAATTTCTTTAACGCAAAATTATTTAGCTCTGGAGTCTGCAATATAGCTGATGTGATGAAACATTCATTCATTTTACATAGAGAAGCAGACGATTCTATAGTGTTGCCTTTTTCGATGAAGTTTTAAGCACAGATTTAGAAAGTACTTTTAACTCCATGGTTTTAAGATTTTAAGTAAAATAAATTATTGTAGTATTGTAATAATTTTAAAAATATCGCCGCTGAATGAAAATAATGGAAAAAAGTTTATGAATGAAATATTCATTGCTTTTATATAGAGAGCCAGCTGATTTATAGTTAAACAGCAAAATATGTAGAATAAGTTGTATAAGAATTGCTGCATTTCTTTAACGCAAAATTATTTAGCTCATGGAGTCTGAAATATAGCCGATATGAATAAAATATTCATTGATTTTACAAAGAGAAGCAGACGATTTCTTCGATGAAGTTTTAAGCATAGAGTTAAATTACTTGAACCTCCATGGTTTTAAGTTTTTAAATAAAATAAATTATTGTGGTATTGTGATGAATGAAATAAATAGAAAAAAGTTAATGAATGAAATGCTATTTTATAGAGAAAGCCAGGCGATTTATATTTCGATGACGTCATTTGAATAAAGTTCATTTGTTTTCGATGAAGTTTTCAAATATAATAAATTATTGTAGTATTTTAAAAATATCACCGCTGAATGTATCGCATTTTAGAGATGTTTAAATTAAATTGCATTGCAATTGGAAAGTGTTTCATAATCAATGCTTTGTTCATGATTGATCGTTCTTGTTTTACTATCATGCGCCAAAAAAAATTCTTAAATTTTCTTAATTAATTCTAATTATGACCACCCAGACGTTATTGCGATATTTTAATTCATAGTTATAGCAGACGATATTTTTGTAATTATATTTTTATACAGTTTTTTATTCCATTTGTAACCATAGAAACAGAGTTATGCTTCAAATACGGAAATCGTCTGCTGGCTATTTTTCTGACCAAGTAATTTGAAAATATTTTTCAACAATTCAAGTTAAATATTTCAATAATTCGATTTTTAAATTAAAATGTAAAAATAACGTTGAAAATAATGCGACACACAAAGAGCAGATGTGAAATATTATTTTGCATACTTCAATTTCCATGTTAACGGAGAAATAAAATGGGCTCTATTTCTATGCATCAATTTGAAACGAATTTTGATATACAGAACTTATATTAAGTGTATAAATGTCACATAGTTACCACTAACCTTTTGGATAGTATGATGCAGAATTCCTTTGCAAGTGTGAACAAGAAAGATCAGTTATGCATAAAGCATTGACTATGAAACACTTTCCAACTTCAATGCAATTTTATTTAAACATCTTTAAGATTCGATACATTCCTCGGTAATATTTTTAAAATTATCACAATACTACAATAATTTATTATATTTGAAAACTTAAAACTTCATCGAAAAGAAATGAACGTCATTCAAATAACAGCATTGAAATATAAATTGTCTGGTTTAAACATCTCTAAAATGCGATACATACCTCGGTAATATTTTTAAAATTATCATGATACTACAATAATTTAATATATTTGAAAACTTCATCGAAAACAAATGAACTTTATTCAAATGACGTCATCGAAAAATAAATCGCCTCTATATAAAAGCAGAATTTCATTCAAATTTTTTTTAAATTCCTTTCATTCATCACAATACTATAATAGTTTATTTTATTTAAAATCTTAAAACCATGGAGGTACGAGTAATTTAACTCTATGCTTAAAACTTCTGGTTCTCTGTGTAAAATCAAAAAACGTCATGAAAAAACGTCTAGTTCTCTGTGTAAAATCAATGAATGTTTCATTCATATCAGCTATATTGCAGACTCCATGAGCTAAATAATTTTGAGTTAAAGAAATGTAGTAAGTCTTACACAATTCATTCTACATCTTTTACTGTTGACATTTGACATAAGTGAAAAATAGGCTTCGTTGTAGCAATAATCAAATTTGGATGATCATTTAAACTCAAACATATTGTAATTGCGTTGTTTCAGTATGTAGATGCACAGAATTTAAGCAAAAATAAAGCGGTTTTAGGATGAATACAACACTCAATATAAATTACAACGAACTTTAAAAATCACGATTTTGAGACAAGATGGATGCCATGTTTTATTTCGAAGTGGATCACGTGATCTCTTCATATAATTGACAAGTGATCTCTCCATATAAAGGGTGTAATTACTATTTTAATTTTTATTTAAAAAACTACTGAATATATTTTGTTGAAATTTTTTTATATATTTTATGGGATAATTTAAATATTTTCTAAAACTTTTGAAGGAATTTGTGAATTTTAACTTTGCTTAAAAAATTTTTGAAGAATTAAGTCCCATAGTGGTCAATGTATTTCATTTTTTCAACCCGGGTTCAATCCAAAACTAATTGGGTGATAATATTCATTTATATTCCCATAGGTCCCACGGATCGTCTGAAGAACATACTAAAATTTCATTTTGATAAAGTCATTTTTACGGCAGTTATCGTGCTAGCGGACAGACAGACAGAAAGAACAAAGTCATAAACACTTTTCAACTATGTTGTAAAGTGTTAAAAAAGTCATAAACGTGTTAATAATCATATTAAAAAAATAATAATAAAAAATAAGAGAAAACGAAATATAATGTATTCATAAATGAAATCATCAAACAAACATTGTTAAAATTGTTTTTGGCGTAAAAAGCAAATCAATATTATCAAAACATAAATTATGTAAAGTGTAAAATTTAACAAGAAAGATCAATCATGCTTAAAGCATTGATTATGAAACACTTTCCAACTTCAATGAAATTTTATTTAAACATGTCTAAAATGCAATACAATCCTCAGTAATATTTTAAAACTTATCAAAATACTACATTAATTTATTATATTTAAAAACTTAAACCTTCATCGAAAAAAATGAACTTCATTCAAATGACGGCATTGAAATATAAATTGCCTGGTTTAAACATCTCTAAAATGTGATACATTCCTCGGTAATAATTTTAGAATTATCATAATACTACGATAATTTATTATATTTGAAAACTTCATCGAAAACAACTGAAATTCATTCAAATGACGTCTAAGAAAAAATAACACGCCTGGGTCTCTCGATGAAAGCAGCATTTCATTCATAAATAATTTCCCATTCATGTCATTCATCACAATACTATAATAATTTATTTTATTTAAAAATTAAGACCATGGAGCTACAAGTAATTAAACTCTATGCGTAAAACTTCTTCGAAAAAAATCGCCCTTCTCTTTGTAAAATCAATGAATATTTCATTCATATCAGCTATGCAGACTCCATGAACTAAATGATTTTGTGTTAAAGAAATACAGCAATTCTAATACAACTCATTCTACATATTTTTCTGTTTTCATTTTACATAGGCGAAAAATAGGCTTCGTTGTAGAAATAATCAAATTTGGATGAGCATTTAAACTCAAATATATTGTAATTGCGTTGTTTCAGCATGTAGATGCACAGAATTTAAGCAATAATGAAGTGGTTTTAGGACGGATACAACACTCAATATGAATTAAAAAGAACTTTAAAAATCACGATTTTGAGACAGGATGGATGCCATATATCATTTTGAAGTGGGTCACGTGATCTTTTCATATCATGGTCACGTGATCTTTTCATGTAAGAGGTGTTATTGTTCTTTTAATTTTCATTTAAAAAACTACTGAATATATTTCGCTGAATTTTTTTTTATATATTTTATGGAACAATTTGAATATTACCTAAAATTTTCGAAGCAATTTGTGAATTTTAAATCCGCTTAAAAAATGTTTAAAAAATTAGGTTCCATAGGGCTCAATGTATTTCATTTTTTCAACCCGCGTTCAATCCAAAACAATTTGGGTGATATTATTCATTTATATTCCCATAGGTCCTACAGACCGTCTGAACAACATACTAAAATTTCATTTTGATTAAGTCATTTTTACGGCAGTTATCGTTCTAACGGGCAGACAGACAGACAGACAGACAGAATGAACAAAGTCATAAACACTATTCAACTTTGTTGTAAAGTGTTAACAAGAAAGATCAACCATGCATACAGCATTGATTATGAAACACTTTCCAACTTAATGCAATTTTATTTAACATCTCTAAAATGCGATACATTCCTCGGTAATATTTATAAAATTATCACAATACTACATTAATTTATTACATTTGAAAACTTAAAACTTCATCGAGAAAAATGAACGTCATTCAAATGAAGGCATTGAAATATAAATTGTCTGGTTTAAACATGTCTAAAATGCGATGCATTCCTCGATAATATTTTTAAAATTATCATAATACTACAATAATTTATTATATTTGAAAACTTCATGGAAAACAAATGAAATTTATTCAAATGACGTCGTCGAAATATAACACGCCTGGCTCTCTCTATAAAAGCAGCATTTTTCCATTTATTTCATTCATCACAATTCTATATTAATTTATTTTATTTAAAAACTTGAGACCATGGAGGTACAAGTAATTAAACTCTATGCTTAAATATAAATTGGCATTGAAATATAAATTGTCTGGTTTAAACATGTCTAAAATGCGATGCATTCCTCGATAATATTTTTAAAATTATCATAATACTACAATAATTTATTATATTTGAAAACTTCATGGAAAACAAATGAAATTTATTCAAATGACGTCGTCGAAATATAACACGCCTGGCTCTCTCTATAAAAGCAGCATTTTTCCATTTATTTCATTCATCACAATTCTATATTAATTTATTTTATTTAAAAACTTGAGACCATGGAGGTACAAGTAATTAAACTCTATGCTTAAAACTTCATCGAAGAAATCGTCCTTCTCTCTGTAAAATCAATGAATATTTCATTCATATCAGCTATATTTCAGACTCCATGATCTAAATAATTTTGCGTTAAAGAAATACAGCAATTCTTATACAACTTATTCTACATATTTTGCTGTTTACATTTTCCATAAGTGAAAAGTAGGCTTCGTTGCAGAAATAATCAAAGTTGGATGATCATTTAAACTCAACTACATTGTAATTGCGTCGTTTCAATATGTAGATGCACAGAATTTAAGCAAAAATGAAGCAATTTGAGGACGGATACAACACTAAATATAAATTATAAAGAACTTTAAAGATCACGATTTTGAGAAAAGATGGATGCCATATTTCATTTTGTAGTGGGTCACGTGATCTTTTCGTATAAGGATCACGTGATCTCTTCATATAAAGTGTGTAATTATTATTTTAATTTTTATTTAAAAAACTACTGAATATATTTTGCTGAAATTTCTTTTTATGTATCTTATGGGATAATTTGCATATTTCCTAAAACTTTCGAAACAATTTGTGAATTTTAAATCCGCTTAAAAAATGTTTGAAAAATTAGATCCCATAGGGGTCAATGTATTTCATTTTTTTCCACCCTGGTTCAATCCAAAACTAATTGGGTGATATTATTCATTTATATTCCATAGGTTCCACAGACCGTCTGAGCAACATACTAAAATTTCATTTTGATAAAGTCACTTTTACGGCAGTTATCGTGCTAACGGACAGACAAACAGACAGACAGACAGACAGGCAAACAGACAGACAGAATGAACAAAGTCATAAACACTTTTCAACTTTGTTGTAAAGTGTTAAAAACAGCAGAGTTTTTTTCGAAAATTGCGATTAGCATTGGCAGAAATTCGAAATAATGTATAGCATCCTAAACAAAGCTTGCTAGTACAAAAATCCACAATTTTTAAAAGGGAGTTACAATCAGTCTGATTATTAGGCAATTTTCGGTAAAACACAATATTGGCAGAAATGCGAAATAATGTATAACACCTTGAACAAGGCTTGCTCGTAAAAACATCCAAAGTATTTCAAAGGGAGCTACAATCAGTGTGATTATTAAGCAATTTTCGTTAAAAACACAGCATTGGCAGAAATGCGAAATAATGTATAACACCTTGAACAAGGCTTGCTCGTAAAAACATCCAAAGTATTTCAAAGGGAGCTACAATCAGTGTGATTATTAAGCAATTTTCGTTAAAAACACAACATTGGCAGAAATGCGAAATAATGTATAACACCTTGAACAAGGCTTGCTCGTAAAAACATCCAAAGTATTTCAAAGGGAGCTACAATCAGTGTGATTATTAAGCAATTTTCGTTAAAAACACAACATTGGCAGAAATGCGAAATAATGTACAGCACCTTAAACAAGGTTTGCTAGTAAAAAAATCTACAGTATTAAATAGGCTGATCAAAGGTCAATCAGTCTGATTATTAAGCATTTTTCGGAAGAACACAATACATATGTTCCTCCAGGATTTCAAAGAATTGATGCCAAACAAGTTCTGAGATAAATAAAAGATATGCTACTGTTGCAAAAACTATTGGCCTTAAAATGAAAGTATCTCGTGAACTTATTTTGAACCCCTTTAATTGCATGTGACGAATCAAGAGATAATACGGATCCCAAATTTATTATTTTATCAAAAATGGGATATTTGATGTTTTCAAAATGCAAAGGAATTGGAACATTGGAGTTTTTAAATTTTTGACTTCTTACTTTTTCGTGCATAGCATTGAGAAAGTATTGTTTCCACGAAAATTTTCGATTTCGAGATTCTGATGTAAATATATGTTTTAAGAGCTTCTGAACACATTTAGATTATTTTTGAAGTGATGTCTGTGTCTGTCTGATGTATATGATCCATTTCTTGTGTAAACGATATCAGGTACAAATAGTAATGGATTTTCACGAAACTTTATATTCGGATTTGTTATCAAAAAATATAGAACTAGATATAATTTTTTTAAATTCGAACGTAGGCTTCGAAATTTATCCGAAATTTTATATTCCTTAGCATGGCAGCATAGGACAAAATTTGACATTATCATGCATAAAAGGGTTTATATATGGCCCAGTGATCACGAAATTTAATAGTTAATCACTGTTGGGAAAAATAGCCGCCATACATTTTTTTTCCTGACGTCATTAGCCCCCCTCGGGGGGGGGGGGGGGAAGTTACCTATCCTCCGTGGGGCATATTGTCAAGTATGGTATCAATCGAAAAAAAAATGTTAAGTCCTTTGAAGTGAAGAATAACATAACACACTATAATTATATCTCTCATTTTCCCTATTCTAAATACTTTATTTGCTTACTCTTTTTGAACTTTCAATTTCAATATTTTCCATTCCCCTCCTTCCTTTCCTTTTTGGCTCATTTTTAACACTTTACAACAAAGTTGAAAAGTGTTTATGACTTTGTTCATTCATTCATTCTGTCTGTCTGTCTGTCCGTTAGCACGATAACTGCCGTAAAAATGACTTTATCAAAATGAAATTTTATTAACACTTTACAACAAAGTTGAAAAGTGTTTATGACTTTGTTCATTCATTCATTCTGTCTGTCTGTCTGTCCGTTAGCACGATAACTGCCGTAAAAATGACTTTATCAAAATGAAATTTTAGTATGTTTTTCAGACGGTCTGTGGGACCTATGGGAATATAAATAAATAATATCCACCAATTAGTTTTTTATTGAACCCGGGTTGAAAAAATGAAATACATTGAACCCTATGGGACCTAATTTTTCAAACATTTTTTATGTAAATTTAAAATTCACGAATTGCTTCGAAATTTTTAGGAAATATTTACATTATCCCATAGAATATATACAAAAAAATTCAGTAAAATATGTTAAGTAGTTTTTTAATTAAAAATTATTTAATATAAGTAAAAAACAAATTCAATTAAATTCTGACTTTGGGATATCCTCCAGAAAGAAAAGAGAGATGTATTTTATAATAAATATATTTCCAAATGTTTAATCAATTTGCATATGAGAGAGGCTTCACATTTTAAAATAAATTTGGTAGATAACAATTTTTCATTTTTTTTTAATTTTATATAACTCTTCATGATATACTTATTTGATGGCATTTTATAAGCACTTTCCTACGTCCTAGAGAGTTAAAATTTGGTACACAGCTTAAATTTGTTGAACATTTTATTCGACAAAAATTTGATGGATCTTTAAATATAGATCATACATTTTTTTCGAAATGGCCTGAAAATAATCCCCGTTCACTTCTATAAATCATTGTTGTAATACTGTTAAAAATTCTGATGTGGACAGCACATGTCTTTCCCTGCAGACTCATATTCGTTCTCTTTATTTCTTCAATAATAATTTGAGTTTATCTGCACAAAATAACAACCATAATTATTTTAAATGACATTGAATTTACACGTTAAACTTAAATTTGGTTCTCATTTGATAGTTGGACTTATTGTCAAAGGTGGCGTAGCGAAAACGCGAAAAAACTAGAATGTCTCAAGAACGGCTAGTCCTAGAGTAATGGGGTTAGTCTTATTCTTTTTGTTGTCAAAAATCACGTATAAAATAGGAATTTAATTGATATAATTGAGCACACGTAGTCTTTTATTTTTATATATATAACGATTTTTGCAAGCCATTTCGCAAAAATAGCCCGTTTCTTTCTCCCGAATCGTACTAGAATAACCTACAAATGATTTGTATACAAAATTTTGTTAAATTTGGTATATAAATCACTTGTAGGTTATGGAAATATTATACACCAATTTTTGTTAAATTTGTCCCATTAGTTTTTAGCTAGAGTGGATAAAAGCAATTTCTGCGGCCATTTCGCAAAGAAGGCAGATTCTTTTATTACGAATCGTACTGTAATCTAATGAACATCAGGATTTCCCACAAAAAACATACCCACCAAATTGTATGAAATTCGGTCCATTAGTTTTTCAATTAGAGTGGATGTAATATCCTCACAGACACGCAGAAACATACACAGATACACCCTTACACACACAGACGTCTTCCTAAATATAGTATTTTCGTGTTCTAGAAGTCCCAAAACGTGTAGATCCTTTGAAAATTCGAGTTCCGATCTTCGGCACGATTCCAATACTTTGAGTACATACACATACACACATATATTATCTGTGTATCTAAATTCCGTGCCTATGCAATTACAATAGTTGTGATTTTAAATGATCCCTAAACTTTTATTATTTCTTCAACGAAGCCTAATTTTAACATATGCAGAATGCAAATATCTCAAGCGATTGTAAGATGAATTACATAAGAATTGTTGAATTTTTTTCACACAAAATTATTTAGCTCTGGAGTCTGGAATACAAGTTATATGAATGAAATATCCATTGATTTTGCATAAAGAATCAGATGATTTATATTTCGATACAGTTTTAAATATTTAAGTATAATAAATTACTGTAGTACTGTGATAATGTAAAAGATATCACCACTGAATGTATCACATTTTAGAAATTTTTAAATGAAATTACATTTCAGTTGGAAAGTGTTTCATAATCTATGCTTATGCATGATTGATCTTTCTTGTTACTTTTAATTTCAATTCTCCAAATTATAAATTCTTTATTTGAAATTCTTCCAAATTCATTCTCCAATTATGACACAGTGTTAAAACTGTCTGTCTTATCGAATATATTCTTCAGATGTGCCTTTCTGAAATTTCAATAAAATTTTTTGTAGTTCGCTGACCGTGGATGTCAGTTTCCGCTAACTTCCTTTCCCGGCCACTCAAACAGCTGCTGCATACCCTATGGGTCAGTCAGGTGGTCTGGGTCTTCAACACTGTAGTTAGAATTATTTGAATCTCATAATACCAATTTTTCAAAAAATTTCTTAAAAATTTGAAAAAAAAAAAAATGAATTTCGGTAAAAGAAAGTCGAGTTGAGTCATACACCAGTCAATGGAAAATTTTCGGAGGTGTTCGTCTTCGTTTTAAGAATAAATGTCATTTACTCGCGAGACTGTCAAAAGAGGGGAACGAATTCGCTCCCCTCTTTTGACTCAACTCGACTTTCTCTTACCGAAATTCATTTTTTTTTTTTTTTAATTTTAAAAGAAATTTAGAAAAAAAGATATCTTGGTTGCGGTGAGCGAGATGAGATGAAGATGATATGGGATAATAATACGAATGCTGTTTGCGGAGAAATCACAGACTCAGAGGTGGTACATGACTTGTTTCAGAGTATTGCTACAATAGTTTTCGGTTTTCTTTTTATTTTCTTTTTTTTTTTACACCTCTTTCCGATCTAGAAATATTTCTGTATACGATTTTACCTTACGCGTTTCGTGACGTTATGTGCATTTTTTAACACTTTACAACAAAGTTGAGAAGTGTTTATGACTTTGTTCATTCTGTCTGTCTGTCTGTCCGTTAGCACGATAATTGCCGTAAAAATAACTTAATCAAAATGAAATTTTAGTATGTTGTTCAGGCGGTCTGTAGGACCTATGGCAATATAAATGAATAATATCACCCCATTAGTTTTAGATTGAACTAGGGTTGGAAACATGAAATACATTGAACCCTATGGGCCCTAATTTTTCAAACATTTTTTAAGCGGATTTAAAATTCACAAATTGCTTCGAAAATTTCAGGTAATATTCAAATTATTCCTTAAAATATATAAAAAAAATTTCAGCAAAATATATTCAGTAGTGTTTTAAATAAAAATTAAAATAATAATTACACCTCTTATATGAAGCGATCACGTGACCATGATATGAAAAGATCACGTGACCCACTTCAAAATGGAATATTACATCCATCTTGTTTCAAATTCGTGATTTTTTAAAGTTCTTTTTAATTCATATTGAGTGTTGTATCCATCCTAAAACTACTTTATTTCTGTTTAAATTCTGTGCATCTACTTACTAAAACAACACAATGACAATATATTTGAGTTTAAATTCTCATTCAAATTTGATTATTTCTACAATTAAGCCTATTTTTCACCTATGTAAAATGTAAACAGCAAAATATGTAGAATGAGTTGTATTAGAATTACTGTATTTCTTTAACACAAAATAATTCAGTCCATGGAGTCTGCATGGCTGATATGAATGAAATATTAATTGATTTTATAAACAGAAGGACGATATTTTTCGATGAAGTTTTAAGCATAAAGTTTATGAATTGTAGCTCCATGGTCTTAATTTTTAAATAAAATAAATTATTATAGTATTGTGATGAATGAAATGGAGAAAGTTATGAATGAAATCCTGCTTTTATAGAGAGATCCAGGCGTGTTATTTTTTCTATGACGTCATTTGAATGAATTTCAGTTGTTTTCGATGAAGTTTTCAAATATAATAAATTATCGTAGTATTATGATAGATTTAAAAATATTACCGTGGAATGTATTGCATTTTAGAGATATTTAAACCACGCAATTTATATTTCAATGCCGTCTTTTGAATGAAGTTCATTTTTTTCAATGAAGGTTTAAGTTTTCAAATATAATAAATTAATGTAGTATTATGATAAGTTTTAAAATATTACTTAGGAATGTATTGTATTTTAGAGATGTTTAAATGAAATTGCAAAGTGTTTCATAATCAATGCTTTAAGCATGATTGATCTTTCTTGTTAGAAAATGAAAAAGTTCGGGTGCAAGGACATATATTTATACTCACGCGTAAATTTCAACTGCCGACTTAAACTGACGACGCTGCTTGGTCTATCTACAGTAAATGACCATATCCAATCGAAGAAAAAGATCACAGCACCCCCTATCGGATAATTTAAAAAGTTGTGATAGCAAACTCGGCAGCAAAGCGAGATGGACGAAGAGAGACCATTACAAAATTGTAGAACATTGTCTGATGGATAGGAATCAACAGTATGCATTTATTTGAAGTAGGGCACGTTAAATCTGTAGGTTCGAAAGTCCTTCCGAGAGTTCGGCGGTAGGGGAATGACGGTTCGGTCCCTGGGGTGTTGCTCCCACTGGGTTCCGGTTGGGTGATACTGCCCCTGCCGTTCAAACAGATACTTTACACCTTCAGGTAGATAGGACGGTCTGGGTGAAAAAAAAGAAAACAGTCTTTTGACACAGAATGGTCATTAGCAAATGGATACCCCATTTAATAATGATAAAATAAACAACACTTGCATGCAATTGGTGAAGTATGATATTTATTGCCGTACATATACGTGTTTCGTTCGTTTCTGGTGCCGATTAGACAATGCGCTACAAATTTGTAATTAGCTTTTTTATCGCGTTGTTTCCAAGTTTGCTAGTCTAAATTTTTTAAATCTTCGCTAGGGGCGCTGCAATGCCTTTTATTCGATTATAAATGGTCCCTTTACTATAGACCTAACGTGTACACTCATGGACCTATCGTTACAAAGCTGTTGACGTTCTTAAGACCTTTCTCAATGTCCGTAGGGAGGCTTTGTCCCCACGCTGACGATAAATGAATAAATAAATAAATAGCATACTTGTATAATTAGGGGTAAATAATTTTTACATGTTATTTAGACGAAAAAGAAAACATGTGTTTACAATGAGATATACAGAATACAGCAAAAGTTTGATTTATAGAGAAAGACACAAAAAGGTCAGAATTTATAATAATAGTGACAAATCAATCAGACGATTGATTTCATTCATTTTTGTCCGGGTTGTAACGATGATTGATTTCGCACATTTGCGTCGAGCAGGGGTTTAAAAACTAAATTCCATTCTGGTAGTTAATACATAATTGAGAACAGATTTCAGAGTGACAACAAGAAATCAGACACTCGTTCTAAAAAGGTTCCTTGACGATTGATTTCCCACATCATATATATATATGTGTGTGTGTGTGTGTGTGTGTGTGTAGGGTGTTCCAAAGACATTGACCTCAGCTTTTATTCCTTAAATATTGATCTTAGACATATATAATGAATTACAAAGTTGCGTAAAAAAGGTACAGAATGTTATGGAATCTATTAAAATTTTCAGGAGATTATATTTGAAGAAATACAAAATTTGAAATTTTATACGGCCCCCTACAAAAACATTTCCAATAAGCAAAATATGCCCCATATACTAATAAGGTGATGTACAAAATTTCAGCATTTTATCATAAAAAGTCCCAGAGATATGTTTAAATAAAGTTGGTGAGGGATTAATCACACATTAAAATGTAAATGCTTACAGCATGAGTGCAAATGACGCAACGCAGAAATGTATCATAGGCAAATAATATCTGCCTCTTATCTTTAATGGATCTTTGGCATGGATGGAAAACATTTTGAACAAGCTTTGTAATCTTTCTGTAAAGTTATTATTTCTGCACAGTGTAGATACTTTTGTACCAACAAATAGCAAAATTATTATTTAATTATGTAATCATTATTTTCTTTCGTAATTTGTGTATGAACCCTGAAACGCGATCTGCCGACATGATTTTTCCTTTCTGAGAACCCATGTCGATGCATCGAAAAGTGGTTTAAGTCAACATTTTTGTCTTTTCATATCTCTGGGTCTTTTTATGATAAAATGCTGAAATTTTGTACAATACCTTCTTAGTGTATGGGGCACATTTTACTCATTGGAAATGTTTTTATACGAGGGCCATATAAACATTTAAATTTTGTATTTCTTCAAATTTAATCCCTTGAAAATTTTTATAAATTTCATAAAATTCTGTACCTTTTTTTACGCAACTTTGTAATTTGTTATATATGTATAAGATCAATATTTAAGGAATAAAAGCCGACGTCAATGTTTTTGGGATACCCTGTATGTATATATATATATATATATATATATATATATATATATATATATATATATATATATATATATATATATATACATATGTATGTATATATGTATATGTATATATATATATATATATATATATATATATATATATATATATATATATATATATATATACATATGTATGTATATATGTATATATATATATATATATATATATATATATATGTATATATATATATATATATATATATATATATATATATATATATATATATATATACATATGTATGTATATATGTATATATATATATATATATATATATATATATATATATATATATATATATATATACATATGTATGTATATATGTATATATATATATATATATATATATATATATATATATATATATATATATATACATATGTATGTATATATGTATATATATATATATATATATATATATATATATATATATATATATATATATATATATACATATGTATGTATATATGTATATATATATATATATATATATATATATATATATATATACATATGTATGTATATATGTATATATATATATATATATATATATATATATATATATATATATATATATATATATATATATATATATATATTTGAAATATGCAATAATTAGAATTATGTAAAAATAAAAAAATAAAAATACAATTCAAGTAATATTAACATCACCATAGAAGCAAATTCACGGCCATAATGCCGATAAGAGAAAAGAACAGCACCGTCCCAAATTCGATGATTAATCAGAATTAAATTCATCTTCAGGTCTGAGTATTTAATTCTAATTAACCCAAACAAATGCCTGTTTCAGATTAAGCAATAGTACATTACTATAAATGCTTAAACTCAGACTACAGGCAACAAAAAATGAAAATAGGATACATTAAGAAAATTTGTATTACCAAGCGGCATGAACCCTTCTCCTTCCACCACGTGTATACACGATCAACCTCAACAGCTTAATCTAGAAGCACCGGAATGAACAAGTCGAAATTCTACCAGGGTGGCAGTACGAACGTTCACGGTAATACTCCCAGACCCGTCCAGTGAGTCTAAGCTGGAGACTGGACAAGCAATTCAGAATATAACTTCCCAAATATGCAATCCTGAATATGAATATGAATCAAAGATGAAAATTCTTACTAAACAAGTAATGCATAGGAAAACTGGATAAACGAGAATGCCACTATACACCATTATAAGGGCGCTCAAATCGTAGTTTCAATACTGACAAAAGTTACATTTTTTTGCGAAAATAAAATTCAAAACATTAATGTTAATGCATCTTATTTTCCGATTTTTTGATTTTTCTAATGTTTTTGACTTTGTTTATTATTTTTCATTTTTATTTATTTATATAATTAATAAATAATTATATATAATTTATTTATTTATTTTTATTTTTTTAACTGTATGTTAGTCACTATAATTGGGAATGTTTTCTAGGATGTTATCGAGTGAAATTTGATACACTGAGTTGATAATTTTAATAACAAACTTGGGGGAATAAGCATTATTAGTCGCTGTACTCAATAATTCCATAAAGTGCGCTAATTTATAATATTCATCACAAATTTTATTGATTATAAGAGCCTGGTTTATTATAATATTTCTAAATACAAATATATGCAAACAAGAGTCAAAATGTTGAATCTTTGATGTATTAAATTTATATATATATATATATATATATATATATATATATATATACATATGTATGTATATATATATATATATATATATATATATATATATATATATATATATATATATATATACATACATATGTATGTATATATATTTATATATATATATATATATATATATATATATATATATATACATATGTATGTATATTACTTTACATTTTTTAGTATGTTGTGTATTTTTATGCACGTCTAGTTAACTACGTATTTTACATTACTAATAACTTATCAAAGCTGCACATGCGCTTAATAAGTTATATAGGAATTATTAATCTCTCATTTTTATTTTACGGTAGTGTCTGAATTGAATCTGTAATATGCAGTGTCCATAATTTCCCATCCTCTTCAGAGTTTTTTAATTTAAACAATTGATCCACCATTATCTATTTTCAACTTTATATCTCCACATAAATTATGTTATTGTTGTGTAATATCATAATATCTCCTTTGCATTTCATGTGCTTTCTCTATTTCAAATGAATCAAGTTCCAATTTTAGATTTAGCGCCTGGCAAGAAAGATGGTCTAACCCACCAATCTTGTGCTCGGTACTTGTGTACTGGTTGGGGTACACTCGGATCGAAAACATTTGACCAACATTGCTCTTTTGATCCTTCTTTATCCTCCTACGATTATCACAAGAATCTTTCTTTTGCTTCTTGTAACTCCAAAACTTGCAAAACTTGTCCCGTCGCTGATCCCACACAAATCGATAACCAGAAAACTCTTAATTTTTGTAAAGTATTTAATTGCATCTACAAAATCACCTGCAAAATATGTAATCTTGCTTATATAGGACAAACTAAAAATCATCTACATCTCAGAATTAATCTACATCGCAGTAATATCAAAAATTATAATGGAAAGCAAAATGATTGTTGTATCGAATTTGAACATTTTCAAAAACATGGATTTGAAAACATTATCATCTCTATTCTAGACATCATACCAAATCTTCATCATCGACTATTTTTTGAAAACAATTATATAATCAAACACAAATGTATATTCCCTTATGGTCTGAATCAACTTCTTTTTAACCAAAATATTGTTAAAAAAACATTCGCAGACTACACACCACAACTTTTATCAATATACAACCTCATCAAAACTTCAAACAATGTTAATCATTCTCAAAATTCCAAACGTACTAACAGAGGTAGTAAAGTCAATAAACCTACTAGCAATAATTCAAACTTTCTCTACATTAAAACTAAAATCATTAGGCTTTTAAATCTATATGAAACTTCCTTCAATATGACTGATTGTAAAACCTGGATTTTTGCTATTAAGAAAAAGCTACTTAACACTGTTTATAATGTCTTCCTTAATTTAAATTTGTCTAGCTCTCACTTCTCCCACTTATTCTTTGACTTAATTGTTACCCGTGCGCATTACATCAAACGCAACTTAATGCCTGCTCATGTTCAACCAAGTATCCCTCCCTCTAACTCTTATTGTGTTATTAACTTTTCAAACCGAATCATTGATTCCTTCAACTTCACCAAACTTTTCCATCACCTATCACTTGAATTTCCAATAAAAAACATCAATATAGTTAAATCATATAAATATAACATCCCCTTCGGTAGACTTATTTTTAACTATAACCAAATTTCAAAATCTACTGATCCATCGTCCTCTACTCCGATAGATAAAAATAATCTTTGTAATTGTGATTCACCTGCATTGAAACCTTTTATAAATACCCATTTTGGTCATGTACTAACGGGTAACTTAGATATAATCACCGACCCTTCCTTAAAACTCATTATGTCATATGGAACAAAATATAGACTACCTTCTAAAAATCATCCTTATTCTATCCTTAACACTCTCTCTCTTGATATTGATAAATTCATATATAAAATGTCCATTACACATTCAACACCTATGGAAGCCTTTTGTATCTGGAAATCTAAAATCTTATCCCATGTTCAACTTAAGCTATCACATTCGAATATTCCACAGTCGAATTTCCAATTATCAAAATTAAAGAAAAGTATTACACATATGCAGAAATTCCTAGTTTTTACGTATGTAGACAAAGCTTCATCAAACTATGCTATTTTCTGCAAATTTTTCTACATTAAAACATTGTTATCCAATTTAAATCAAATTAATACCTTCAAATTGCAAAAAACAACCATACATGATTTAAAACGCAAACTTATTTCCAAGTTTAAACAATTTTTTGATACCCATCAAAATTTAAACATTCCATATTTAGTAATCATACCAAAATTTCACAAGGACCCAGTAAAATTTAGAACAGTTACCAGTGGACACAACTCTTATGCATCAAAAGCTAATAAAAAACTTCTCAAAGTCTTGAACATTCTTTTTCATGCTATTTCCCGAGAGCCACATTGCATTATCCGAAATAGCTATGAACTTATTCAAAAACTGAAATCCTTTTCTGCCATTGACTCTTTCCAAACATTAGATTTTAAAGATCTTTTTAATAACATCGACATTAAAGATTTATTCTCTGTCATTAAACAACTCTTCGATCAATTCAAATTAAATACTCTTACTAAATATGACTCGTCCACCTTTAATAATTTATTGCATTTTGTGCTTTTTCACAACTATCTTGTACATGGCAATGCTGTATATCTCCAAACGATTGGATCCACTAGTAGCTCCATGCTCGCCAATATTTATCTCTACTTCTACGAAAGAAAATCCACTCTGTTCACTCGTAACATTTCTATTTTTCGATACATTGATGATGTTTTTCTTTGTTTTCATACTGCACACGTTTCTTTACCCACACTTAATATATATCCATCCAATCTTGAATTAATATCGAATGAATCCCACCCTTCCAAATCTGTAAATTATCTTGACATCACCATTGATATACATTGTAACTCTTTCACTACTACTATTTATGATAAGAGACATCAATTTAAATTTAATGTAAAATTCTTCCCACATTTCTCTTCTTGCCTTAGCAACCAAGTTTTTAGAAATCTAATCACTAGCTATTTGCTCCGCATTAAACGCCTGGATAGTAATAAGTGTACACTATCACACATTAATAGTCTCAAAAATCTTTGCTATATGTACAACTTCCCCCCCTTATTTGTAGATCGCAGTATAAGTACAGTATTCTAAAGTCGTGGAAACACCATAAAATAAACACCGCCCCGGCGGGCAAACATAAAAATGTAAAAATATTAAAAAACAGTAATTTCGATTACACTAAAAACGAAAAAAAAATTTTTTTTTAAAACCGCCTCGGCGGGTAAAGAAAAAAGTTTAAAACACTCATAAAACCGTTAAGGCGGATATCTAAAAAACTAATAAAACAAAAAACAGGCTACGGCTCCAAAAAACAATGTTATCCATTCTTTCAAAGTTTTCGATAATCGTGGTCACATCTCGGTCAGTTTCTAAACTCTTGGGTTTATCTCTCCGAAACTATGTACTGCTACTTCCACTTCTTCTGGTCTGGATTATTCCCACGTGGTATTCAGCGAGGTAAGCGTACAGATTGTAGCATGTGGGGGAATCATTTGAAGATTATTCACGGTGACGACCTTTCGACATGTGAGTTGCTCTTTTTTGCAAATTCGTATATTTGTGCGCTATATTTTTCATGTTCATGTCTATGTGGTATTTTATATTTCATGTTTATGTGGTATTTTATGTTATATAATTGAATTTATCCTATTTGGTTTTTTTCTGTTATTCCGTTGTTGGGCACAGATTGCATAATATTTTAACCACGTGTTTTTATGCAATCATAGAAACAACGGATTTTAGTATATCTGTCTAGAATGTGCCCCTGAAGACGTTTCTGGCAGATATACTATTTTTTAATATATTTTCCTTGTCCTGGCCTCTCCGTGCTCTGCTTTTTCGGCCCTTCCTCGTTGCTTTTTGCTTTTCACACACGCTTTTATTTTGCTCGCGGTTAGATACTGTGGTTACTGATTCACACTCTTGCACTTTAGTTTTTGTTATTTTAATTTATATTTATATATATATATATATATATATATATATATATATATATATATATATATATATATATATATATATATATATATACATATGTATGTATATATATTTATATATATATATATATATATACATATGTATGTATATATATTTATATATATATATATACATATGTATGTATATATATTTATATATATATATATATACATATGTATGTATATATATTTATATATATATATATATACATATGTATGTATATATATCTATATATATATATATATATATATATATATATATACATATGTATGTATATATATATATATATATATACATATGTATGTATATATATATATATATATATATATACATATGTATGTATATATATATATATATATATATATATATACATATGTATGTATATA